>CM067373.1:63286133-63473134 GCA_034401795.1 Chaetoderma sp. LZ-2023a
TGAACTCCGCACAATCTTTCTCTGCTACTGTTGTATAATATCACCACTTTTTGATGCTGTATCAATGTACAGGCATATAGCAACTAACGTGACTCAGCAAGCCCATGGTATATGTTGTTTCCCCGGGCCCCCCCCCCCCCCCCCCATGACTACTACACACCTTTAGATGAAATTTAACATGAAAACTGGATTGAATGAAATTGACATTCCTCACGCTCATTGCTGCATGTACAAAGACCGTAAATTTTAAAAATTATGGTCAGCTTTACTATCTCAGTATCTGACCCTATCTCTGGTAAATCTTAGATAATTGAGATTTGTGTTTAGTGAATGGCCACTTACAGGTCAAGAGAAAACTATTGGTCAGTATTCCTGCGGTATAAAGGAAGGTTAAACAGACACACATATTATCACTTTGTATACAGCTACAGGCCAACACTTGTGTTCATATTTTGACTTTGGACAATTTTGTATTATTTAAAACTTAATATTGTTTAGATTAGAATTTTTATTGCAATAATTTTATGGATTGAAATAAAACTTTATGAATCATAGTAAGAAATTCAGAACATGAAAAATATAACCATAGATTTTTTAAATACATGAATTTTGTGTGTGAATTAATACGATGATTTGTCATAAGAATCTTCAACAATTTATGATCAGCTTTCATAAATGGCTGGTCTATTAGAATTAACCCTTTAATGGTCAAGATTGGTCAAGAAAATTTAAATGTTTGCTTAGTCAATGTATATATTTGAACACCACCCCCCCCCCCCCCAGATAAAACTATTTTTGAAAAATCACCACTGGTATGTCTGGCTAGGATATTGAGCTACACATTCTAGTGGTGAATGTTCAGAAATAATCTTCCTTGTCTCAGCGTGTAAATGAACTTTCTACAAGAGCACTACAGAAGCACTTTTTGGTAGGATTGACGATTACAGGCTTATACCGGTAATTGCTCCATGTTCTTGTTCAGAATTATTATTGGAGTGTATTCAAACATGGAGACCTACAACCTGTGTATATATTTGTACATGCAATGTAAGTACGATCACATTTTATTGTCAGTTGTCATCAAGGATATGATGGTAGTAAATGCTACATTTGAAACTGTTAGTGCTGATGATTTTGAATACAGTTTGACTTTAAATTCTTACTACCTAAAGGAATGTGATAATGTTAAGTTAAACTTAAATTGTTTTAAAACATAGAGCATGATCCACATTATTCTCCTTGAAATCTGATGTCTGATATATGAGAATGAAAGGGTTTGAAATAAATATCCTGGTGCAGCTATAGGCAGTGTTTGTTCAAACTGTTCACCTCTATGTTGGATCTGTATTCTTGCGATGAAGAAAGAATCTATTGAAATATGTAAAAAGGGATATATCTAGGGTACTGGATAATTATAGTTAACCTTTGACACTTGAAATTCCCATGCCTCAAATTCAAGACAACTATATAGGAAAGCTGTTGTATATTTTAAAACTAATTTGACTGGAACCTGTTGCTTCCATATGCAGCAACAGCTCCCAGTAAAATTAGATTCAAAATACTCAAGACTATTCCTTGCATCAAAATATATTTGGCATTTCTGGTCTGTAGGGGTTAAAGGGTTAATACACATTAATTATAAGTTTTATGGACATCTTGTAGAAGCTCATTGTCTGAGTGGTTAATATTGCGCTTTCACAGTGTGCGACTATGCACACATAAAGCAAATACTGTTGTCAGATTTCAAAATCAATCAAGGTTATGAACTATAGAATCAGTTTTTGGCAAATTATTAGCAATAGATTGAATTGCGTTTTTTGTGGATTGGACAAATATCTCTTCTATGTGCAGTACAAAAGCAATCGAGGAGCTAAAATGTGTGACCTGAGATATATAAAATTGTCAATTATTTACGTACAAATTAGCTTTAAAATGTGTATTTTAGTGAACTACAGATGATATATGTTTAAAATTAGATATAAATCATGCTTTCCGCTAATTATAATGTCTATAACTTGTTGACTAATGTTATTGCATAATAATGCTTTTGTCTGGCATATAAAACATATATGCAAATTTATCCAAGCGTTATAAAGTCATTTAGCAAACCATTGACAATCAATTGTTAGAGATATCATGTATATTATCGTTAGCAGTTTTGTATTTTGAGATATAAAATGCTTTCATTAATAGGAGTGACTGTCAGTGTGAAGTAGAGAGGATTATACGGTAATGGTATATATAATTGTATTTTACCACGATACTGTTATCTATTAACTGTCTCACTGCTGCAAGCCGCCAGACAATAATTTCAATGAGCAATAACTTTGAACCTGCTGAATATTTTGAAAACAATTTTACTGAAAGTTGTTTTCAAAATATTTAGCATGTCCAGCGATATAATCCTTGGAATATGTCGTCTGCAAAAACTCAGCAGTCGGTTAAATGCTTGCTGGTTCGATCATTATAATCTGGGTAGATGCCTCGGAATGTTGATTATGTTGATTCCCGGGTGAGCTAAGTTTAGGTATGATGTGCTAAGGAGTGTATCATAGATATCATACAGGCGGTGATGGTGGTGATGATGATGAGCTGAGAAGAGATAAGATCATGGCACACTGTATATATATAGATACATGAAATATAGTGATTCTTCTTACATAATCTGTCATCAGTATAGCTCAGATCAGTACATCTTAGATGTACATGCAGACTGGATATATCGTCATGCTTTCATCATGGCCTGCATGGAAATGTCTTAGATTCTCAGTTGTTGCCAGGTTATATCGTGGTACCATGAAATCTCAATATCTCATCAGGCAGAAATAGTTTCTTTCCGATTAATTTCAAAATATTTGACTGGAGTTTACCTACTCTGTTGTATCTGATTTGTAGTGTTGAAAGAGCTAATGACATACATACAAATCCTGTTATGATTAAATGCTTTGCTGTATAATGGTGCAGCTAGCCAAAAATTATCTCTGCAGTGATCTTGCGGGCCATAAGAAAACTATTTTTAAATTTACCACTGGAATACCTGGTTCGGTTATGATAATCAAACCAGTTATTCCAGTGGTAACTTTAAAAAAATTATCTTAGTTTGGCCCACAAAATGAGACTTAAGTGGTAAGTGTACATGAGCTGTATAGTTCTACATGTAAATGGCTTTGCCAAAAATAAAAAAATTGACAGACCGATTTTATACCAGTTAATTAGGAGTCGCAACTAAACTAAAAAATTTGAATTTTCATGACAAATAAGATCATAAAAGTGTTAAAGTTATCATGTCTCAATTAATGTGCTGCATCCTGTGTCAATATTGTAAAACAAAACCGTTCCTCTAAGACAACAACTTAATCCGAATTTACTGACACCATATATGTAGAATCTATATAAATTATTGTGGTTGGCTAACTGTTTGTTATAAAATGAAGATGATTAATGCTCCTTCAATTCTTTGAGATACAACTAGGCAGCAAGCCCAAAAATGTATAATGTACATACAACAGATGTATAGCTAAGTAATGAACAATTTACTTTCGATACAAATTGTATGCAGTTAAATTAATGAGACTCACTATGCAGTATCAAACCTCTCTCTCAGTAAGATTTACAAGTCAATATCCATTAGTGAATTGTCATTCCAGTGGTAAATTCTCAAAAATAGTCATCTCTTGTTCTGCAAATTGACATTTTCTATAAAAGAAATTGAAATTTTCTTGAACAAATTCATGGTTTAAAGGGGTTAATGATCAAATTTGGTCAAGAACGTTACATTTTCTCATAAAAAAGCGTGCATTTGCAGACTGGTTATCGAACCATTAATTCCATTCACAAATTTTTAAGACTGGTTGTCATCGCGACCTGCAAATGGACATTTGTCAACACTATTGTAGCTTTTGGCAGCTTGGTCATTAACTCTTTGACCTTCGAATTTGTTCAAGAAAATTTAAATTTTCTCTGATAGAAAATGTCCATTTGCAGATCAAGAGACTATTTTTGAAATTTCACCACTGGTATGACTGGCTGGGTTAGCGATCCAGTCATTCCAGTGGCCAATTTCCAAAAATAATCTCTTGCTCTGCAAATGGGCATTTCTCAAGACCACTGCAGAAGGCATTTTTGGCTGATATGAGTGTTAAAGAGTTAAAGGTCAACTATACCACTGCCAATGCCATAGATATCATATATACTGCCTAGATCGCTCATGACCCTCTCAAAAGCGGCATTTCAGATTTCCGTATTTTTATCCCTGAGTGTATAGTCTCCAAAATAATGCTTTTGTTACTAAACCTATTAAGTGTCAGCTTAATATAGCCAATACAATTTTATTTCTGATAAAAGATGCTTGTGTTCAATTTCTCTTAAAATTACCAAAAGATAATTTAGTAATTTTTGAAGGCCATATATGCATCTGATCATCTGCATCAGCCAGTAAGTGAATACCCGGTCATGCGCAATTGCGATTTACTGACCTCACATCATCGACGGTCGTGACAACTCGCCCCATAGCAAGGATATGCGCATGCGCCATCTAGCCAGTATATACGATATCTGTGGTCAATGCTGATTGCACAACTAAACTATTACAGAGGAGTTAATTGACTGTTTTGCTTAACCTTTATATAAAGGTAATCACTGAACAAAACCGTGGGTTCTAAACATATATTGCGTGTACATTTATCTCATATAATATCATATATAGTCTCTTTGTTAACACGTTAGTGGTGAAGCTAGCCAAAACTAGCCTCTGCAGTGATCTTGAGGAATGTACATTTGCAGGCCAAGAGAAGACTATTTTTAAAAATTTACCACTGGACTAACTGGCTCGATAAACGAGCCAGTTATTCCAGTGGTAAAAATTTCAAAAATAGTCTTCGGGCCAGCAAAAAGACATTCAATAAGCAAATATTTGGATATCCTTGACAAAAATGTAGCCACTAAAGGGTTAAAGGTCATATTAGCTCTGTTAGCGGTTAGTGGTCATTGATTAATCACCCGCAGAAAAGTGCTTTGTCTGAGTGGTTGGCATCTTCCATATTCACCTTTAACCATATAATACCTAAACCAGCCCAAAACAGCTTCTGCTGCGGTTTCAGAACACGTCCATTTGCGGAGCAATAGAAGACTGTTTTTGAAAATATACCACTTGAATGACTGGTCCGATAACTGAGTCAATCATTTCAGTGGTAAAATTTCAAAAATAGTCTTGTCTTGGTCTGCAAATGGAAATTTTCTATGATTAGACTGACATTTTCTCGATCAAATTAGAGGGTTAGTGGGTTAAGCATACAGTGTATTCCTTCAGGAGAACCATTGTTTGTGATACTGTCTATATAGGCATGATCAGTATACTATATGATCCAATCACAAATATCTCTTATCAAAATATTTAGACAATACATTGCATGTATATTTGAGAAAACTAGTTTTTACATAAAATGAATTTTGCGTTATTGACTAATTATTATGGTATAGAGCAGTGGCAAGGCAATATACGGGTGATATCAGTTTGACTAGGCGATGACATGTATACAATGGATGTTAAAGTTCTTCATCTGGAAGCTGAGAGCAATGGATATAAGTCACATCTCGCTATCTGCAAGGACCATCTCAAAAAGGTTACATGGCAAACATGTTCTGTCCAGTAGTTCTTACTTTGTACTGTCTAATTGGTTGCGTAACACTATTGTCATTGACCATTAACCCTTTAACACCTAAATCGGCCAAAAATGGCTTTGGCACTAGTCTTGAGAAATGTCCATTTGCAGACCAAGAGAAGACTTTTTGAAAATTTACCACTGGAATGACTGACTCGATAACCGATCCAGTCATTTTAGTGATAAATTTTCAAAAATAATTCCTTGGTCTGCAAATGATCATTTTCTATGAGGAAATTGAAATTGTGGCAAAAAAATTTGAGTGTTTAATGGTTCAAATGGACGCGTGATTTGAATATGAATGTGGTACATATTGACCCCGCTGTTCCTTACATTTATGCTGCAGTAACAACAATGTTGTTTCCATCAAATATGGCTAATAGAGTCTGTCATTATACTGATGCTCTCACAGATTTCTATGTTGCTCAACATCCTGATGGAATGCTGTGTTTATAGAATACACAGCTGCTGGAGGAGGATGCAGACATAATATATTGTCCGAGGATGAAGCTAAAGATATGGGGAAGTCAGACACAATTAGCCATTAGCTGCTTCCGCTGATCCATCACAATAGGTCAAGATGTAAACTGGTAAACCATCCAGTCTTAAAAATGGACCTTTCCAGTTTTAACTATTCCCCGCCCATCTCTAGCTAAGCTCCACCCACACTTCGCCCATGTTGGGATCGATCGATCGTTGAACACCCTGATTATGAATTTACAGGAAATTCTACAGGTAAGCTGTTGAATATTTTGAAACTAATTTGACTGGGCACTGTTGCTGCCTATGATTGAGTCAAATTAGTTTCAAAATATTCAACAGGATGTTTTTTAAATAGTAAAGACGTACAATTCGTACAATGTGTTGAATTATTAAGCATTTAAGACGGACTAAATTAAATCATTCATGCTATAATTGATTATGACGCCATCCTACGTGTCACGCAGTTGATTATGATGTCATATGATGGATCGATGGATGAACTGGAAAGGTCAATTTCAATTCAACAATACAGGTAACCAGTTTGAAAGTAATGAGGCAGTAACAGTACTTCTAAATACTCAGTAGAATATTATTACAGCTTGTAAATTATATGTAAGATGTATGTATATAATTATGTATATAGGAAAAAAAGTGGTGAAATTCTGACGGTCAGCAAACAAAAAACAAGGAAATGGATATCTTTGTAAGCTGTCAGATTAGTAACCCTTTGATGCTTACAGAAATAAAGGGCAAATTTGTTATGATGTAGGGAATGCCTGGTTGAATGTTTTGAAACTAATTTAACTTGGAACTGTGACTGCAATTGTCAGCATTATGCTGCAACAGGTTCAAAACATTAACATCTTTTCTCTTGTGCCGAAATTGAGACACGGGAATTTCAATTCACCTTTCCAGAGTATCCATCCATCCATCATCTGACCTAGCATGATGTCATAATCAGCTCAGCGAGTGTATGATGACGTAACAATCATTGCGTCACAAAGGGTTCCATATAGACTGTCATCAAATCTCAAACAGTCTGACATGTTGTATGTCTTTGTAATTCTTTGCTATTTAATAAACACACTGTTGAATATTTTGAAACTAATTTGATTGGGCGCTGTTGCTGCCTTAGGCAGCAACAGCACCCAGTCAAATTAGTTTCAAAATAGTCAACAGACTAACTGTAGGTTTTTTTTAAATTGATAGTCAGGGTGTTCAAAGATCGATCGATCCCAACACGAGCAAGGTGTGGGTGGAGCTTAGATAGGGATGGGCGTGGCATAGCTAAAAACCGGAAAGGTTCATTGTAAACAAGTTACGTATTCTGTATGTTGCATAGATTGTTGATGACATGTAAAAATCGATTTTTATTGTTTATAAATGATCGTTAAATATTTCGACTAATTTACTTAATTAGTCCACATGTCTAAACACATGTAGATTAAAAATAATACACACAATTGCCATTGGCTATCAGTTATAATGTGTATCAATGTCCCTGGCTTAATATATACATGTGTATTTGCTTACAAGTTTAGAAGATTTTTTTTTTAACCCTTTTATGGTCAAGATTTGTGAGGAAAATTTAGATTTTCGTTCAGTGATTGTCCATCTGCAGGCCTATTAAAAATTATTAAAATATTTATCATTGGAATTTACTGGCTCAGTCATTGAGCCAGGCATACCATGGATAAATTTTCAAGACTAATCTCTTGACCTGTAAATGGGCATTCCTCCAGACCATTGCAGATGCCGGTTTTGATCGGCTTGACCACCTGAACAAGGTTTATGCTAAGTGTATTTATTTGATTTTGCATGTTGATTGAAAATTAACACATTGTCTTATAACATGGATACTGTGTTTGTCTTCAATGTTAGTCAATGGCTTGAGTTTAACCCTTGCAACACTTATATTACACCACTGGGATATCCATCCATTCTTTTATAATATAGTTTGTAGATGAGATGAGGACTATTTCCTAAAAACTGTATAAAAATTATGTATGTTACTGCTCAAGAAAACCATTTTCTGTAAGATTGCTTTCCAGGTAACTTCTGTTCATGCATCATATTTGTACCTCTTTTGAGGCCACTTCTGGGAATTCAGAATGAAGAGGGTTAATATCCATATAATGAACTGAGAATAACTTGTTCAAAGATAAATCTGTGTTTTGTATGAGTTAATGTAAAAACACATACCTGACTTAATGAGATTTACCTTGTAACTGGTCTGTCTCACCTGTATGACATTGGAACTGAGATTTAATATACAAAACAAGGATAATAAAACAGTTGTTCACATCTTTGTGAGACCTTTGATATTTATCTTAGCCGTATTAGAATTAGTCAATTAATGGACCGGAATTCTGTTTGTTACCTCGTTAACACCTCTATGTGATATCTTTTTATTAACTCTGATGGTCAAGCCTGCCAAAATTGACCTCTGCTGTGCTGATGACGAATGTCCATTTGAAAGCCAAGAGAAGAGTACGTTTGAAAAGTTACTACTGGAATACCTGGCTCAATAAACGAGCCAGTCATATCAGTGGTAAATTTTCAAACATACTCCTTCCCTTGGCCTACAAATGGCCATTCAATAAGTGAATATTTAGATTTTCTTTAGCAAATTTGACCGTTAAAGGGTTAACCGTTTGAACCCAAACCACCAGAAGCAAAACTGGTCATTTGATAAATACTATATTGAATATTGTGAAACAACTTTGACGGGGAGCTGGTGATGGCTATGGTTTCAAAAGTTTCAACAGTGTCCTGTAAAATTTAAATTTCAAAATCTGATGCATGTATGATTGTATTAACTCTTAGCACTCTGATGTCAAAATTTTCAATTTTCAAATTAAATTAAAAGATGAACTGGTGTTCATTTTCAAACAAATTTGGTGGGAGATGGTGCTGTCAGCAACATCGTCCACCAAAACTGTTTAAAAATGTACACCAGTTTCTTTGCTACTAACCGCAAAAAGATAGAATGTTGACACCGGTGTGGTAAGGGTTAAAGCTGAGATTCACGGATGTCAGGATTCAAACATTTAATAGGTGACATGATTGTGGTAGGACATTCATTTCTTTCTAGGTACATATGACGATCTTGTGATTGTCTCAGAATAGGCAGGTGTAGTAATTGCCAGCTATGCTGCGCATGTGTACACAAGCATGCACGTGTGTAATTACGCTTGTTGGTGAGCGCATGCTTGTGTGTGCATGTGCATGCATGTGTTTGAGCGACCATACATTCCTGCATATGTCTGTCTGTGTGCGTGCACGAGCAATGCGGTTATATTGGTCAATTCAGCTGTTAATGCCATACATACCTTAATTTCATATTTTTATAAATAATTAAGATTTCATCATGTACATTATAATATTACATTGCCACTTTGTTAATGAATACTTTAACCTTTTTGTTCTGTAGACTCAAAAGCATGATTTCAAAGAAGTTAATCTTGTAAAACAATAACTTCCATTGATTTTCAATCAAATTATTTTTAACCCTTTGACACTCAAATCTTTTCAAAATTACAATTTTCTCATAGAAAATGTCCATTTGCAGACCCAGAGAGGACTATTTTTGAAAATTTACCACTGCAATGACTGGCTCGGCTTTCAAGCCAGTCATTGCAGTGGTACATTTTCAAAAACAATCTGCTCTTGAACATTTCTCAAGACCAGGGCAGAAGGCGTTTTTGGCTGATGTGAGTGTTAAATGGTTAAAATCATTAGTAATATTTTGATGACAGCATGCTGAACATGGCACTGGTAATTACATAATTGCTAAAATGCTAGTTAAAATATAGCATAATAGTTTTCTTTTATACAGGATTTTATTATGCGATATTTAATTTCTCTATAATTTTATTGTTTCAGAAAGATGACTGGATTAATAGATATTCACTGATTGCTGACTTTATAATACCTGGAACTAGTCCTGTGTAAGCAATGGCTGAATACCAGACACCAGTCAAGATGACACGTTCTGCTGGAGAATGTGGATATATCGGTAATAAACGTGGCAGTCCGAGTGCCAGTATGGAGCTGCTGTACCGACAAGCATCATGTTCTGACATTTCTACTACTGGACTTGAGTTGGAGCATGAGCTGTTAGATGACATCCCCGGCAAGATTGCAATGTCAACACCGAAGAAAAGACGAGTGGATTCGATTCTACCTCCTCCTACGGGTAACGGCAAGAGTAATTCCCCTTTTTACCTGTCTCGGAAGCTGGAATACAGCCTGAAAAACCTACCTCAAGATCCAAAAGGCTATTCTGTCACGCCTGACCGATTTGACCGAGAAATGAGCACACCCTGTTCCATGACGAGTAGTAACTGTTCTGAGAATGGAATGATATTGGATTCGACATTAGACGCGTCTAGTCCTCTGGATACACCATGTGATTCTCCTATGAACAGTCTGCCCCGTAACAAGAAGGACCTGAAGAAGCACCTTAAGAAGGATGAACTGTGGCCGTGTATTGAGTCAGATTATCAGTATCTCATGGATGAGGAGATAATAAAGACTTGTCAGGTAAGGAATCATGCTTATCAACCTTTAATGTTGATATACATCTATTAACAGGACAAGAGGAGACAATTTTGGAAAATTTACCACTGGAATGTCTGACTCGCTTTGTCTAGCCAGTCATTCATGTGGTAAATTTTCAAAGAGTTCGCTTGGGATGCGTATGGATATTCAGTAAGCAAACGTTTTGTATTTCTTGCCTAATCATGACCATTGAACAGTTACAATGTATTCCTTAGCACTTTTATAACTGCAATGGTGCGATAGCCATATCTCGATGTAACTAGACCGGGAAGCGGTGTTATATTTTGAAAATAACTTGAATGAATGCTTTTGTTGTCACAGGAAACAACTTATGTTAGTCGAATTAGCTTCAAGATAATAACGCGCAAATCAAATTGTTTTTACATCACCTATTGAGTATTGGAAAGCGGTGTGCTATCGGGGTAGCTGTGGTAGTGGAGATACTGAGAATTTTTAGATCTGCTCTAGTATTATTACTGGCTTAACCGAGTGTCCTGCCTGCACCACATCCAGTGGGTCACATGCCTTAGCTCTGACAGTACAATGCCAACTCTAGCTTAGCCAGTTAATTCTCAAATTTGTTCGACAAAATTTAAATTTTCTCATAAAAATGTCCATTTGCAGACCAAGAGAAGACTATTTTTTTTAATTTATCACTGGAATGACTGGCTCGATTTTCGAGCCAGTCATCCCAGTGATAAATTTTCAAAAATAGTCCTTCCTTGGTCTGCAAATGGACATTTCTCAAGACCCGTGTAGAAGCCATTTTTGGCTGACTTGAGTGGTAGTGTTAATGTGCCATTTTCATCACTATAGAGTTTGGCATTGATTTTATAAATGGTTTTAACTTGGATGTTCTGGCCTGTCAGCAGTACTTCTTTCTCTCAGAAATCTTATGTTGTGCATGTTTCCAGGAAATAATCAACCATGGTACCAGACCAATGCATTGACCACTTTAATGCTGAAATACATATATCTCACTTGGAAGATAAATATATATATATAATATAACTCACATGAATCCTATTCTGACGGCAGGCATCAACTCGCCTCTGAAGATATAAGTATTTAGAAAATTAAGCTGTTCAAGATCTTCAAATTAATATGATTGGAATCCATTGCTGCCATAATTGGATTAATTATTTTAATATTCAACAATGAATTTCTTACATCGTTAGGAATTTGTTGAGTCTGGACTGTAGTCTTTAAAGGGTTAAGTCATGCTATGTTTGGCTATTTAACCCTGTAATACCCATATCAGCCAAAAACTGCTTCTGCAGTGGTCTTGAGAAATGACCATTTGCAGACCAAGACTATTTTTGAAAATTTACCACTGGAGTAACCCACTCGATAACCGAGCCAGTCATTCTAGTGGTAAATTTTCAAAAATAGTCTTCTTGGTCTGCAAATGGACGTGTTAAATGAGAAAATTGAAATTTTCTTGAACAAATTCGAGGGTTAAATGGTTAAGGCTACTTATGCACATGTGTAGCATATAATCAAAAGTTTAAAAGTGCTGAATTTCCCAAAATGTGATTTTTATTGAAATCAAATAAAACACCTGGCAGAAATTTTGAAAGCAATTTGACTGAAGATCATCGTTCCCTAAGGCAACAACGATGTAATCAAATTCTAGTCAATATAGCGAGCAGAATTTTAAATATATGATGGAAATGAGATGAGAATGTAAGAGGAGACAAGTCAGGCTTCATATATTTCCATGGTTAATTGACAATAGCTACAAGTCCTGTTGCTTCTGTGCTCATTGGTGGTTAACTCTTTTACACTCAAGCTGGCCAAAATGGCTTATGCAGTGGTCTTGAGAAATGTCCATCTCCAGACCAAGAGAAGACATTTTTTTTAAATTTACCACAGGAATGACTGGCTCGATAACCGAGCCAGTCATTCCAGTGGTAAATCTTCAAAAATAGTCTTCCTGGTTTGAAAATGAACAATTTCGATGAAAGAACAGATTTTCTTGAACAAATTTGAGCATTAGATGGTTAATATGTCTAGTCCAAGCAAGGAGGACTGCTGAAGGGCAGCAGATGTTTCGATTAAGCACATGGTGTGAGCATCAGCAAACACAGATCCCTAGAGGCACTTAAGTAGCTCATGTGGAGATGATTTGTTAATGGTACTGACCATGTTCAATAGTTAAATAAATATGTCCCAATATGTTCTGTAGTCAAACAAATGCGTCAAGATTCACCAGAGTTATCTACCCTGGTTTTCAAAGGATAGCTTGTATCTGAGGGGTGCGGGGTGGGGTGCGGGGTGGGTGGGTTGGAGTAAAGGAGAAGGGTCAGGACAGTGGGTGTTGGCGTTGTAATACATGCCTCTGTTATTATTAGCTGGTCCTCCTATGCGCTATGTATAACACCCTCCCAGTACTGTTGATCGAGGTCATGTTTCTATAGTTGATTGCATCAAGTCTGCATCAGTTCCTATGCCATCTCTGTTGCCCTAAATAAAAATTCAATATTTAAAAGCATCTGGAATATTAATACTTTCGCCGATGAATTCCCCATATCTCATTTTCAAGTTAACCATACACGAAAACTGTTGAATATTTTGAAATTAATTTGACTGGAAGCCATTGCTGCATTATGCAGCAATGACTTCCAGTCAAATTAGTTTCAAAATGTTTAACAGAATAAGTTTTAGATCACAAAGAATCTACTTTGTCATGGTTTATGTCATTTTTTGGATGGAGCGTTTAGATTTTGTGGGATGAGGTCGGTTGGATATGATAATTATTGTCATTCAATATCTTTTGTAGAATGATATTTTAAGAAACAAGTGCGAGTCGCAACTAAAAATTATCTCTATCATATAAAATTTCATATTCTAAATCAAGCTATATCATCTTTCTATTACATACTTCAACTTCAATATCTATTTTTGGATTAACTTCCTAACTGTGAGATATTGCCTGGATACAGATCTCTTCATCTGATAAATCTCGATCTTCCCGCTTCCATGCTTAACCCTCTAATGGGCAAGATTTGTCAAGAAAATTACAAATTTTGTTCCGTGAATGTCTGGATATTTGCAGGCCAAGGGAAGAATATTTTTCAAAACTTATCACTGGAATGGCTGACTCGTTAATCAAGCCAGTCATTTTAGCAGTAAGTTTTTTAAAATACATTTCGCTTGACTTGCATTCCTCAAGACCACGGCAGAAGTCAATTTTTGCCGGCTTGACCAATAAAGCATTCATATTTAATGTAGATCACATGGTAATTAGTCTAAAATCAAGGTTTACCATTTACACCTATAGTCATGTTATCAACATACGTACTCATCAATGTAATATATACAGATCAAAGAAACACCTGATTTGTTTATACCTGCAGAACTAGTATGGAGTGTTAACAGATAGAAGTGAATAGAGGTGGTCAGTTCTTTTTGCATTCTTGCTTAAACTTTCACTGACCACAGGCGCCAGGCCGGTATGGTCAAATTTCATCATACTAGAACAGAACGATCCTCTTCACTAACAATTCCCTCGTGTATAGGTTTATGTTATAAACCCATTCTCATTGCAACCCAGGTATAATTGTATATAGCCGAAACACGTTGATTATTTTGAAAATGGATGGAATGCAGGTTTGGAGCATTAACCATCAAACCCTTGAAATGCTAGTGTCTCCATTTCAAGACGGCTGTACAGGAAAGCTGTTGAATATTTTGAAATTAATTTGACTGCAACCTGTTGCTGCCATTAAGGCAACAACAGCTCCCAGTCAAATTAAGTTCAAAATATTCAACAGAATGTCTTACACGTAGATCATAAAGAATTTGTGGTTTCTGGTCTGTAAGGGTTAACGGGCTAAGATATGGGATCTATCTAGTACTCGTTCACATGTGTGATGAAATGTGTTAAGATGTACCATGTTTATCTCTGATGGTCATTTCCACCTGGTCAGGTGTTAACAAGCTACAATCCAGGTGTATCCACTCATCATAAGACAACTGGCCCATCATTCCTCATGTTTATTTTGAATCATTTTACGTTCCGTATTTACCCCAAGTCTTCTCAGCTGTCATTCTTTTATGTCTGATTTTCATAGAGTTCTGGGAAACTTACATGTTTTATGAAAATGATAACAAGTTATCCACCCTGATTCCAGCCATAACTCTGCTTTGCAAAAGTGGAGCTGACTTATGATTTTCCCACCACAGTGTCCATCTGTACATCCGCTCCATCGTGAGTTCAATTATAATTTATTTGAAAATCTACCTTCAATCCAACATACTTTATTTTTATTCTAAATACAGTGAAAACTGTCTATCATGACCACTTGTATTGGCTACACAAGATGGTGGTTGTTTAAGATATATATGTGGTCACATGAGCATATGTCTTAACCCTTTAACACTCAAATTTATTCAAGAAAATTTCAATTTTCTCATAGAAAATGTCCATTTGCAGACCAAGAAAAGCCTATTTTTGAAAATCTACCACTGGAATGACTGGCTTGGTTATCGAGCCAGTCATTCCAGTAGTAAGTTGTCAAAAATAGGCTTCTTGGTCTGCGAATTGGCATATTTCAAGACCTGTGCTGAAGCCATTTTCAGTCGATATGAGTACTAAAGGGTGGTTAAGTCTGTACTCTCTTGCTCTTGCAGCCACATATACTATTTTATATGACGATTGACTTATAATAATTATCCCTTTTATAGTCAAGCTGGCCAAAACCGGCCTCTGAATTTGTCTTGAGGAATGTACATTTACAGCCCAAGAGACTATTTTCTAAAATTTATCACTCGAATAACAGTCAGTCGTCAATTTTCAAAAATAGTCTTCTCTTGACCGGCAAATGGAATTGAAATTTTTTTGGCAGATCTTGACCACTAATGGTTAAATGGCCTTCTGTTGAAGTGACCACTTTTAAAAGGACAATAAGGTGCTCATTAATGATAGGTTTTTAGGGTAATGCAAATATTGTTGCAGAGATAATACTATTTTCGTAATGGTTTTACCCACACAATGCCTAAACACCTTAGTGTATTTACAGCTACCCCCCCCTGTCTATATTGGCATTCCAAAGCGACAGGTAGGGAGAGATAAGCTAAAGTGAGCTTACAGAATCTTTCATCATCCTATTGCCATATAGCTCAGACACTTGATTGAAGAGTCTAGACCAGCATGGACATTTCACATCATTGCCAAACCTGTTGTGTTCTTGTATATCTTTCTAAGCTGACAGATTGACAGCTATTGGCCTCTCTCTGACCATCTATTTCCTGATTGCTAACTTTTGATCTCACTATAAGGGCGAGGATTTACCTGTGTGCTACTCCAACTCAGGATAAATATAATAACCCTGTGGTAAGAAGATTTTGGTGATCATTTCGAAAATGTAGCAATTGTAAGCTGTTGCTGTCATAGACAGCAAGAGCTTACAGCAACACATTTTCAAAATAATCCCCAGTTGCCCGGCTACAGCAACCGGATAAATATAAATGCTAAGCGAAGTCGGAGATAATGTAATCCAAGAGTTGATCAGTAATATTGTTAATAATCACATTGTCTGTTTTGGTTGAGGTTTAGTGATAGATGCTTAGAGCGATATCCAGGAGAAAGGCGGGGCAGGGCGCTTACCACAGCAGTTGTTTCCAGGCGGTTTGGGTCACTCACACTTATCACCAATTAGATCTACACTGATAAGATAGGGAAGATTATTGGCGCCTGGGGATAAAAATATGGCTGCTCTGATAGGTGAAAGATATGCTGGGTAGAATTATATTGGCATTGTTTATTGGATTTGCAGTGGGAAAGGTGGTGGTAGGAATGAGTCTGAGGATTTAGTTTAATCCAATTAATGATTGAGTTCTTTTGTAGTAACAAATTAAGTTCATTCTAGTGTGCTGTGTGTGCGTGCGTGCGTGTGTGTGCATGCATGCATTCATGAATTCACACTTGCCTCAGTGGGTCAGTGAGTGCATGTGTCCTTTGTTCATTTCTAGTACATTTTTATCCCAAAGGGGATGATAGACATAGAAACGTAGACGTAAAGCCAGATCGATAGCCTCTTTATTAATGCATGAGTACATACATGAAACCTGCCATGCTGTAGAGTTCTATATTTTAGTGGCCATTTTGATGCCTCAGTCATACAAGAGTTATTTCCCTTTAACTGGTCAGTAGTTTGCCATTTATGTCTGCCTCAAAATCCGATGATCATGATATGATTTATTTCCACTTCCTGGTACAAAAATGTATATAATGATCTGAAGTATATATATATATATATATATATATATATATATATACACCTTGATGATATTTGCTACTTGCTATATTTACAAGCAATAACGCATGCACACACGCACGCACGCACGCACGCACGCACTATCTGTAGGGAAGTGGTGGTGGGGTGGGGTTGTTGAGGGGCAATATCGCTAAACACATGACTGAACTTCATGCAATGAATATAGCAGAATTGAAGCTTCATCACTGAATGCGATGGATTTAGCAGAATTAAAGCTTCATCATTACTGCATGCGATGGATTTAGCAGAATTAAAGCTTCATCATTACTGCATGCCATGGATTTTGCAGAATTTAAGCTTCATCATCACTGAATGCGATGTATTTAGCAGAATTCAAGCTTCGTCATCACGGCATGCAATGGATTTAGCAGAATTCAAGCTTCATCATCACTGAATGCGATGTATTTAGCAGAATTCAAGCTTCGTCATCACTGCATGCGATGGATTTAGCAGAATTCAAGTTTCATCATCACTGAATGCAGTGTATTTAGCAGAATTGGAGCTCTGTCATCACTGAATGTGATATATTGAACAGAATTCAAGCTTCGTCATCACTGCGTGCGATGGATTTAGGGGAATTCAAGCTTCATCATCACTGAATGCGATGGATTTGGCAGAATTGAAGCTCCATCATCACTGAATGTGATGGATTTAGAAGAATTCAAGCTTCGTCATCACTGAATGCGATGGATTTAGAAGAATTGAAGCTCTGTCATCGCTGGATGCGATGGATTAAGCAGAATTCAAGCTCCAACATCGCTGCATGCGATGGATTTAGCAGAATTGGAGCTCCGCCATCACTGAATGTGATGGATTTAGCAGAATTTAGCAGCGTGCAGCAATGTCAGCAGTACTGCAAAGCAGTGAGCCCAGGAATTTACTTTTCCTCCATGGTTCGCCGCCACAGAGTGGATCGTCATTTTCTTTAGTTTCATGCTTTGTAGTTAGGTATATGTGGGTGAACTCTGTTTTGGATTCATTCATAAAGAGATTCTCAATTTTTAGTTTGGTTGCAGCTATTGGGAGAAGTTCGTCAAGGGGTTTCTTTTCCTCATCTATAAAGTCCACATCGTCGGCATATTCTATCTCTAGCGGCATGCCCAGTATTGACACTGGGGGGTTTGGTCTTGTGGAACTTTCCCGCACAGATTTCAATGCGGCAGCTAGGTAGCAGGTGAAAAGCACCGGAGATGTCTATCTCCCTGTGGGGAGCCAATTGATGTCTCAAACTCTACAGACTTCACTGACTTGACTCGTACTCTCAGCTTGGTGTCTGCAAGCTGTAATCTCACTAGTCGTAGCTCATCTTCATTGCAACTGGCCTGGCGTAGTACATCTAGGATCTTTGAGCGTTTAATTGTGTCGAAGGCTCGTGACATGTTAATGCACATTTTGTCTGTGCAGCTGCATCCACTTTTGAAGCCACTTTGACATGATCCGGTGAAGTAATCGATCTTGTCTCCGATGCAGCATAAAATAACATTGGATAGGATTTTCCATATGCTGTTGAGGAGCACAATGGGCCGCAGTTTGGCTGGGGGCCCAGGTGGCTTCTTGGGCTTGGGTAGTGCGATAAGGGTGCTTTGGCCTACAACGTCGATGGGAAGGTGGTGCATAAAAGCTGAATTGATTGGGTGCGTGATCGGTTTTGAGATAATGTCACTTGCATATTTGAATAGTTCATTGCTCATGCCATCAGGTCCAGATGCACGTCCATTTTTCAGGGCTTTAAGTGCCTTCTCAACCTCTGCTGTATTAATTGGTGTTAGTAATGGCCTGGGGTCTCCTGAGAATGGGTGCACGGGCTCATCATCATGGTCAGTGAGCTGTTCTTTGAACCATGCTCGAATTGCCTCGGCTTTGCCCTGGTCAGTCCCGATAAAGTGTCCTTCAGAGTTGTGTACAGTTAGTGGTGGTGTGTAGCCAGCAACTCTCCGGGCTCAGGCTGCCGGAAACATTTTGTGCCAGTCATCCATGGCAGTGATTGTTGGATAGATCTTTTAAGCGTTCGCTAATGTGGCGCAGAATGTTATTGCGTTCCTGGCGTAGTTTGGTGCGATCTTCACTTTGGCCACTTTGATAAATGCGCAGATGTAATGCTTTCTGTTCTGCTGACAGTTTTACTACGAGAGGGTCATCAGTATACCTAGTTCTGTTGTTTTTTAGAACACCTATGGTGCTGGTAGCTGATGGTTCCATAGATATCAGTATTTTGGTTAGGGCTTCATTTGGATCGGAGCTGACGTCGATGTTAGCTATCTGCTCCCCGAGGGCCTTTTTGTATGACATTTGAGTGTCAGTGTCGCTGATGAGCTTGGTAAGTTGTAGGTGACTCTACCCTCTTGCCTGGTATGGCGTTTATACATTAGGTAGAGCTGGTTCATATGGAGGCGTGTAATGACTGGCTTATGGTCAGAATTGCAGTCTGTGCCTCCATAGGAATGAGCATCCTGAAGTAGGGGTTTTGCTGCTGTCTTGCATAGTATGAAATCTATTGGTTGAAGACAGCTTTTGTAGCCTTAGAACCTTTTGGGGCTTTGAGATCAGCAATGTGTCCAGTCCATGTTGTCCAGTGGTGGCATGGGTGTTTGAAAGCTGTATTTGTGGCAAATAGACCATTGGAACTAAGGAATGCCACCAGTGCATCTCCATTGCTGTTGCGTGTGCCCTCTTCATTACGATCCCATGCATGAGCCAAGTTCTGAACTTTTGTCAACAATGCTGAGTTTACCCAGCTTGAAATCGGCACACACGAACAGTTGCCATCTAGCTGGAATAGTAATGGCGGAGCTCAGTTCTGCATAGAAGGAATCTAATATAGTTGGATTCTTTTTGTCCCTTTCGGTATTTGGCCCATATGCGTTGACTATGCGACACTTAGTGGTGGTGCACTTTCGCATTGGTATAGCCAGGTCGATAAATGCAACGCGATCACTGATGTATCCAAAACTAATGACATAGTCCAATACCCTTGGTCCGATTACGAAGCCTAATCCACGGTAAGTGGCCTGTTTTTGTTCCATGAGTACTAGCTTATGGCCTGTCTGGAGTTGCTACTCTGAGTGTTTAGCTACTTTAGTCTCTTGAATGCATGTGATATCGATTTTATAGTGTTCACAGTCTGCACCTAAGGTTTGCCTCTTTGATGTTGCAGTCAGACCACGTACATTCCACGTACCTATGGTAAGTTCCTAGGAAGATTGCGTCCGAGGATGTCAAGCATTTTTTTGTTAGAAGGTTAGACATAAGCAGAGTTGCCTCTGTATGCAGATGTCAGCCCGCAATCCTTGATGACTTAGTTTCCCACCAAAGTTGGTACTTACGGAGGAGACCGGCGTGGAGGTGTCATCTTTCTCACTGAATGCGATTGATTTAGCAAAATTCAAGCTTCATCGTCACTGCATGCAATGCATTTAGCAGAATTGAATCTCCATCATCACTGTATACAATGATATATTATAGAAGAACTGAAGTTTCATCATTACTGTATGAAATGCGGAGAATTGGAGCTTTCTATGAGAAAGTCTACCTTCAGCTGAAAGACAAAGATGGGTTAAAATCCTTGCTTTTTCTGCTGCAGTGGCCAGGTGCCATACAGAACCTGGAACACCGTGAGAAACATTATGCTGTGTACATTATGCAAAATAAAATGTATAATCTAGATCAGTGTATCCTCTTTCTTTCATCACATTTTTCATGGAAATATGCCGTAATATCTGAATAAGAAATGAGAAAAATGTGAAGAACGCTCGAATGGAAGATAAAGACCTTACAAGTCTGGTGTTGAAAACTAGTTTTATCGTGAATCCTGTATTATGGACCAACGATTTATTACATGTTCTGCTGAAGCATACTCACGTAATTGAACATCATAAAAAATTAGTGAATAAAAAACTAATCCTTTTCATTATAAAGAGAAAAAATAGATTTTTGTCTGGGTATGGGGTGTATATTTTAGGTCACTACTTACCCTGAAGCAATGCACACTGCACAGTTCATAGACTTTATGCGCAACTTCTTACAATCTGCTTGTCAAAAACATCTTCATTCTAAATTCCAAACAACCTGCCTTTAATGAAGTTCAATAAGAAAGATGATGAATATCTTGAAAATAAGTTGACAGCGTTGTTGCTGCCTTGGACACCAGCTTTATGTCAAATTGTTTTCAAAATGATCAACAGGCATTCAAGACTTTAGTCGACATTTATCTAGTATTCTACACGAGTTAACACTTTAACACTCATACCAGCCACAAATGGCTTCTGCAGTGGTTTTGAGAAATGCCCATTTGCAGACCAAGCAAAGACTATTTTTGGAAATGTTACCACTGGAATGACTGGCTCGATGATCATTTCAGTAGTAAGTTTTCAAAAATAGTCTTATTGGTCTGCAAATGGACATTTTATATGAGGATATTTTAATTTTCTTGAACAAATTCGAGGGTTAAATAGTTAAGCAATTGCTGTATATTTTACGTATTTACGTAGAAACATTGTATATTATTAAAATATCGCAAAGAACTATTAATCATAATTTATATATTAATAAACTCGAGTGTGAGTTAGGTGTAGGAGAATTGTTTAAATGGAGACGCGGTGGGTAAGTGAAATAAATAAATCCATAGAATTTTAGATTCCTAATATTAATTAGTAAATTAGGATTCTTATGGCGTTTCATTTTAAATGCCCATGTTGTAATTGTTGAGGTTTGGTGTGTATTATTAGCTCACAGGCCTGGAATTTTCTGCAAATCAGTTAAAAGCCTACTCCTCATTAACCCCTCGGGTGATTTCAATCAAACTTGGCTGGATGTACCCTATTGTGATAGCTTTCAGAGCTTGCATACACAATTATGATTGATACATTTTTCTGGTGGCCAATTTGGATTTTCGAAAAAAATAAGTGACTCTGAAGTCGTCATTTAAGACTACTGCTCTAATAATCCCTTGTCTGATTTCAAGCAGACTAGGCTGGAAGGAGAATATATCTGTAGGCTTAAAAAATTGTCTACAGAATCCCTATGGTGATGGGCCTCAGAACTTGTATACTAAATTTTGATTGGTCAATTTTTCCTGTGGCCATCTTGGATTTTCTGAACATTTCTAGCAAATCTTTTAAAAGATTTATATGCAGTGATCTGACAGGCCAATTTTTCCGGTGATAGACACATGCCCTTGTGCTATGGTGCTATTCTGTCGGATGAATGCCCAGACATCTCATAGAAAATGTCCATTTGCAGACCAAAAGAAGACAATTTTTGAAAATTTACCACTGGAATGACTGGCTCGGTTATCGAGCCAGTTATTCCAGCGGTAAATTTTCAAAAATAGCCTTTTAGTCTGCAAATTGACATTTCTCAAGAATACTAAAGAAGGCATTTTTGGCTGGTTTGAGTGTTAAATGGTTACAGGACTAGTATACTGGTAGGCTTCATTTTATTTCCTGCTTTATTTTCAGACGACAGAAAGTGACTTGTCTTGGGATGACAATGATATGTGTAACATTCCCAAAGTCTCGTTTACGGAGTTCATCCAGCAGTACGAGGAGCTCACTGATTGGCTAGCACAGATACAGAGACTGGCCTCGCGTACTGAGACAACAAGATCAGAAACATATCTCAGACAGGTACGGAAATTAAATTTAAAAAGATTTACTGGTTGTTAGTGTTATATGAAAGATTAGCCCGTTACTAGTCGAAAAGGACATGAAACTCACAAATATTTGCTCATTAAATGTCTATTTGCAGGCCAAGAGGAGACTATTTTTGAAAGTTTTCAGGTTATCAATCCAGACATTCTAGTGGTAAAATTTCAAAAATAGTCTTCACTTAGCGTGCAAATAGACATTTAATAAGCAAATATTCCTTAAGGCCAGACGCCGGCTTTGTCCAGCTTTGGCCAGCATGACCATTAAGGGATTAATTATCTAACAAACTACTGATTCAATTTGATGCAAATTTAACCTCTTTAGAGATGAATTCCCCATATCTCATTTTCAAGGAAAATTGTTGAATATTTTGAAATTAATTTGACTAGAAGCCGTTGCTGCTTCAGGCAGCAACGTCTTCCAGTCAAATTATTTTCAAAATATTCAACAGAATAAGTTTTATGTCATAAAGAATTTATTTTGTCAGGGCAAAACAATTCGAAAAGATTACAAAAATCCAGAAAATCTTAAATTTAATGAAAAAAAGTAAAAAACTCAGATGGCAAGTGTCTAACTCTAATCTCTGATTGCCCTTGTTGTATTTTTTATATTTTTTATTTTAATATATTGTTGAGGGGGTAGCTATGGTGAATTATCCTACTATACAGTATAGGTATGGATATAAGTTACTTACTTTTTCATTGTGTTCTGTTTTTAACAGAGTTACCATGAAGAGGTGTTGCACAGCTCTCCACGTCGGAAACTGTTCAATGATTATGCGAAACAGCTCCTGAAACGTTATCCTAGCTTGAAAGAGGAGATAACCGTTCGCTTAGAGAAGTTCAATGATCAGTGGCAGACGCTTGTTCAAACAATTGCACCCAAATTTGACTCTGGTGACACGGATACCATGCTCAGGGGTATGTAACTAAGCGTGGGTAGTCAATCATATCTGCTAAAGATGCTAATTCTGGGTTTAAGACCTCGAGATGCGGCTAGTTCTCTAAACCTTTAACACTAAACAATGGCTTCTGCAGCGGTCTTGAGAAATATCCATTTGCACAACAAGAGAAGACTAGTTTTGAAAATTTACCGCCGCAATGACTGCCTCGATAACAGAGTCATTCAAGTGGTACATTAAAAAAAATAATCCTTCCATTTTCTATGGGAAAATTTAAAATTTTCTTGAATATAAAGAAAGTTCAAGTTATGCTGACTTAATAAAATAAATAGAATTGAATCTTATGCATAATTCTATTGCCACAATGCTGTTTGATTTGGAAATGGATGCTATTCTTATAAGGAAATTATTCAATCCATTTACTGTCATATGTTGAAATTCTATTGTCTCGGTCAATTATTTTGGTCCAGTAAGTTAGTGTCCAGGAAGAGGGTATTCCATTTCTGTCCATCCATTGATCTGTCCATCTGTACATGCATCTGCCTACCCACCCACCCGCCCGCACATCCGTCTGTCTGGAGATGTGTCTCAAAAGCTGCTGTTTTCATTTGGCTAGAACTGTATTATTTGAACACTGTAACAGATTTTCAGTATGTTAGTGTACGACCGATCTCCAAATCAATGTCATCCAAAATAGACAATTCAGATTTTCTGTATCAATCTTGACCATTAACCGTTTAGTGGTCAAATTTGGTAAAAAAAAATCTAAATGTTTCATTATTTAATTTCCATTTGTAGGTGAAAATGATCTTTGAAAATTTACTGCTGTAATGACCGGTTTGATTATTTTGCTTCACACATTCCATTGGTAAATCCTCATAAATACATGTAGACTTCTTGACCTGCAAATGGACATTCCTCAAGATCATGACACAAATTGATCAGTAGAGGATTGGGTTATATGGTCAGGAACCACCATCTTGTGGCTGCACACTGCCTTTCATGAACCTTGGCCTTCATACAGCATCCTAATCTCTGAGTGTGAAGAAACATCAAAGCAACAACATTTCTGCTTCTGCTCAGCATAATTACGAATAATCTGTAATCTGTAAATAACGCTTACCATCTAAGAGGAAGAGGGTAAATCAGTACATTCGTGTCTGTGCATGTGTACGTGCATGCGCACGTGTGTTTTTATGTCTCTGTCTGTTTGTCTGGAGCTTTATCTAAAGGACTGATGATCTGATTTGGCTCATATATTAACACAACAAAGGACATACATATGCATGCACTCATGCCGGGCGAGGGTAGTGAGCTAGCTGCCTTCAGGTTTTATGTTGATTTAATTTTAAACTGTCCAATTCAAGGGAGGTAACTCTTATTAATTTGTCATTTAAAATGAGTTATACTGTTATGAGTTATCTCCCTTGACATGTTTCCAATACCATGTCCCAAAAATGTTTATTTCATTAGGAACTTTCTATGAACGCAGGCCTATGATGAAAGAAAAATCATCAAAGCGGTTGTGTTGTCGCATATCTTTAGATATCTTGGATAACCAGTGTCACTCTGATGTGAAAATCAATGGACCAATTTATCCATCCAGCATATGATGTCATAATCAACTACATGACATGTAAGATGATGTCATTATCATGATGTCATGAATGATTTGAAATAGTCCATCTTTGATGCTTAATAGTCCAACATGTTGTACGAATTGTATGCCTTTACCATTTAATAAACATTCTGTTGAATATTTTGAAACTTATTTGACTGGGCGCTGTTCCTGCCATAGCAACAGCACCCAGTCAAATTAGTTTCAAAATGTTCAGCAGCCTACCTGTATAGTTTTCAGGAAATTGATAGTGAGGGGCATTCCCAACACATGCGAGGTGTGGGAGGAGCTTAGCTAGAGAGGGGCAGGGCATAGCTAAAACTGGAAAGGTCCATTGAACCAGTCATTCCAGTGATAAACTAAATAAGTCTTCTCTTGGTTTGCGAATTGGCATTGACTAAGCAAAAGCAAACATTCCAATTTTTGGCGGCGATAGCTCGACATAGTGATCCAAATGGCGTGTGGCATTCAGCGTGCACAAAAAATTAGGTGATCCTAATAAAACTTTTAAAGATTTGATTTATACCGTCATTGCATCCAGTCTCCATCATAATGAAAACATGAAAATATTCATTCAGGCCAGTAGTGCTTGCATTGCAGGTACAACAGTAAGTATTGCAGGTACTACAGTAAGTGATTAGGCTTTGGTTCAATCTTGAGGGTATATCCTTATGGCTTGTTGATTGGGCAAACCATGAGGATCGTGGTTGTGCAAGTCATCATTTGCCTTTTCAATATCAGACTCCAATGGTCAGTCATATACAGTTAGATTTTTAATAACACATAGCTTCCATAGCACAAGCACACACTGATACCATATTGAAAACCGATATCACGCACTGATGGTTTAAAAATCACTTATAAAATAAAAATATCAAAAAGTGGAATGTGAAAAAATTTTCAGGTTTTCACATCATTGTTAAAAATGAACGCTGATAACCTGTGACAATCCTGAAAAGCGTAATCAGCTCTAAACTACCGTACAAGGTCACCATCACGTATCAATAATATATAGTAATTTCCGAGTTCCGAGTCCAAACTGAGGGCCGTGAGTCGCAGGCGAGTACTCACTCTAAATACCAGTATTGAATCTTAGCATATTCCTAACATCACGTGATTGGTATTTTTTCATGACAATGACAAATTTTAGATGAAATTTGATGTAATAAACAATGGTTATGACAGAATACATGATATTTAGGTGGTCACAGATAATAACTTCACTCCTGCAATGATGGGAAGGGGAGGGGTGGGGTGTGTGTGCACATTAAGCATATGTGTAAGGCGGCAAGAATTTGTACGTATTTTTGTATTACTGATGATAATTTTTTACTCGTTTTAGAGAATGTATTTCAACCTATTATTGACATATGCCTAATAGAAGTCATTCATAAAACTGATATTCGATGAAGACCGATAGGAAGTCATGTTGAGCTCTATATGACTAATACAACACGATGCAGCCCTATTATATGATGCCAGACCATATAATGATTCAAATTTCATGACACCAACACATATAATGTGTGATTTGGGTGGTGGACATTTTGGATTCTGTGCTCTTTTTTAGACACATGTAAATAAAATCGTTTGGTCAATTGATTTGGAACTCAAGAAACTTCTATGGCAAGGGTTGAACTGACTCAGACAACCTGATTGATTGATTGATTGATTGATTGATTTGGTTGGTAGCATTCCTAGTTTTCATTATAAAAATCACTTCTCCAGAACCTTTGAAGGGATCGGGCTGAAATTTGGCAAATAAGAGTACGGAAGAATGGCCATTAAAATTTGGTTACGTGAAGTTAATCTTTTTGAAAACATGGCTGCCACCAACCATCAAAATTGCAGGTGAAGGATACAGGGCCCTATATATATATATATATACACTAGCTTACCAGTGTAGGTGTTTTGATGTTAAGACTGATAATGGTGTCAGAGATGAAGGCCTTTGCTGAGTTATGATGATCTATAGCAGATTGAAGTTACTATGAACTTAGCTCTTTAATGGTCAGTATTTGTCAAGAAAATTAAAATCTGTGTCTAGTGAATGTCCATTTGTAGGCCAAGAGACGACTATTTTTGAAAATTGTCAATGGACTAGCTGGCTCTGTTCTCAAGCCAGTAATTTCAGTTGTAAAATTTCAAAAATAGTCTTGGCGTGCAAATAGATATTCCTCAAGACTTGTTACAAAGGCTGGCTGGCTTTACCATTAAAGGGTGAAATATGCTATGGTAGCATTGATTATATACAGTGATGTTTACCCTCCTACATTTTTAAAAACATGGCCTCTGTAATGTTAAATCTTTCCTAGTATACACTAGGGCTTCACGGTATTGGAAAAGTGAATACCGGTTACAGTATCAATTTCCATACCGGTATACCTTTAATACCGGTATTATTACGATGGAAAAAATAGAGTGAGGCTTGAGTAGTATGATTCCATAGTCAACGTATTTCCCATACATACGAAGTAGGCCTATATCAGCGCTCCTGAAACAGTCGATGCAAATTTCCACAATAAAACCAATAAATTATACGAATCTCGATATTAAACGCTAAATATTAAGTGTCTTCAGTTAAATCATATCCCAAAACGGCTGAAATTCAACCAACTCATCCGTACAAATGATTTGAATTTGCCACGAAATTGCAACTACTCCGTGTTGAGATCACGAGATACCTGTAACCAGTGACAATCTCGTCCCAAATAAACTAGCCCAGTGAAACTGCGAACAACCAAGACTGTTGTATTTGACTGACAAATGTCATTGCTACGAGTCAAAGACGTTGGATATGCTGAATGTAAATCTATGTTTTACTCATTTTCCTGGCTACTTTTGTACTTGTATTGATGTATGTGCCAGATTAATAAATAAACTGTCCACTAAAACATGTACCTATATGACGAAATTGTAATGGGACGAAACCGCTAGGAATCATGCAAAACTCCGCGCAGTGGTACAACCAAGCCATTATAACACATAATAAATAGACTATAATATGCTGAGAATACATATACCTACACTCGCTGAGCCTCGTTCTCATTACTGTAGCTTGTATCGATCGATATTTAACGCTACCCGCCAACATAGGAAGTGAATATAGATCGTGGGACTGAGAAGTTTTTCTCATATTGTTGGTTCCTCTTTACTTGGGCCATTGGCCGGACACTACAAAGTTGTAAAATTCTTGGAAATTGCTAACTAACCAGGCTGTAGTAATTGATATAAAATATCATGCAAACTATTCATTTGATATGATTTTCTAGAAAACAACGGCCCGAAATTATAAAATATTAGCGCAAGAAAAGATAGGTTTTAGATATTTTTAACCACCCCCTGTCCTATGAGGTTAATTAAAATAAGTTTTATTCTATTTTTTGTGCGAAGTACGTTCTTATAAGTAGTAATTTATCAATTATTTTAACCCTACCCTCTAACAACAATTTGACAGATACGGAAAACTAAGAAAATTTTCACGTGTGATCGTTAAATATCATTATCCCGTAGGAAGAGCAGTAACTTATTGCGTTAGCCAGATATATTATTGAAATGTAACTAATGGAAAGCAGATAATCTGCCTAACAGAAGGTTATACCGGTTTTATGTTATATTTCGGTATCGACAAAATCATACTGGTATAACTACTGGTATGGCTATGATACCGGTATTCTGTATAGTATCGGTATATCGTGAGGCCCTAGTATACACATTGTGACTCAGACCCCGGATGACTATATGTTATAGGCGTTGCGTAATTCTTGATAATTATCATGCCATCACAAGTCATTCATGACGAATAGCAGGGTAAGGGAGATAACTCGTGTCATTATAAGCTCAGATGCAAAAGTCAATAAGAGTTAGTTCCCCTACTTACTTAAAAAATAATCAATGAACCATATAATTATACG
This sequence comes from Chaetoderma sp. LZ-2023a, assembly GCA_034401795.1. NCBI lineage: Eukaryota > Metazoa > Mollusca > Caudofoveata > Chaetodermatida > Chaetodermatidae > Chaetoderma > Chaetoderma sp. LZ-2023a. The sequence goes on from CM067373.1 coordinate 63,315,199, forward strand.
GTGTCTACATTGTAAGTTTATCGATTTATCACAGTAAGAATAATCATGAACAATTATGAATGCAGTCAGACAGTCTGCACACCAGCCTGGTTTGAAACATTAATTTAAAACAGTTTAAACTGTCTGGCTGCTGCAAGCCACCGGACAATAATTTCAATGGACAATGACTCTGGACATGCTGTATATTTTGAAAACAACTTAACTGAAAGTTGTTGGTGGCTTAGCCACTAACAACTTTCAATCAAATTGTTTTGAAAAGATTCAGCGTATTCAGAGTAAAGCCCAGTGATTCAGCAGGCAAACGGTTAAACTAAAAAACATTTGCAAAAGTAACTAAGTCGTCAGCTTGATCCGTGGGAAAATGATGGCTGGTAATTGTGACAGCTACTCGGTGTGCATAGTATAGCTTATTGTATCATATGTGTATGTGGGGTTGTAAACTGTATCAGAGGGGCTCAGATTGCACTGTATTAATAGGATTTTAAAATACTGATATATGTCACTAAAATAGGAATATCTCGAGAATGGACTGGCTGATTTTAATTATGTAAATCAATGGCTCTGCATGGAGATATTTCATGATTTGTATACTCCATTACGTTTTGGTCTGGTGACCATCTATTGCCAAATCATGGAACGAAGTGAAAATTGGATTATATTGACTAATGCTGTAAAGGATTTGGCATCTCTGGCTGCTCTAGACATATGACTTAACCTTTTAATACTCATATCGGCCAAAAATGGCTTCTGCAGTGGCCTAGAGAAATGTCAAATTGCAGACCAAGAGAAGACTATTTTTGAAAATTTACGTCTGGAATGACTCAGCTGGAATGACTGGTTCGGTTATCGAGCCAGTCAGACTGGCTCGATAACCGAGCCAGTCATTCCAGTAGTTAATTTTCAAAAATAGTCTTCTCTTCATCTGTAAATGGAGATTTTTTATGGGAAAATTGAATTTTTAAAAATTAATTGGAGGGTTAACGGGTTAAACTCTCTTAGGATTATGTATCACGTAAAACATAAAAAACAACAAGGCTAACAATAGTGTTCTATGTCTGGTTTAACACGGCTTGTTACTGGAGAGAATGTGGTTAACTAGTGTAACAGTTGAAGATCATATCTTCAGCACAAGAACATTTATATATGTCTCGCTATATGAATGGATGGACGGTCAGACAGATTGACCCCCAAATATAAGAGGCTTCTTCCAAACAATAATCAGCATCGCTATTAAGTTTAAATAATATGCTTACCGATAAAACAATTAATGGAAAAATACTAGGCTTCCTCAAAGTCCCATAATTAACATTCGTGTTAAGTTTCATTATTATGCACCGAGTAGAACTTAGGTATCAAAGAAAAAATAATATCACCCGAGGTTCCAAGATCTGAGTATTCATTGCACCGCGGAGGTCCTCTGTTTAACATATTTAACGAGTCTATGGCTCAACAATTCCTTGTGATTCTGAAATGTATCATTACTAAACGTCTGCGTACTATGTGGTTATAATGTCTGACGAAGGATGGGGGAGGTGCAGAGGTATGGGGTAAGATCTGTTCACTATGTTTCTGTACAGTGACATTGTTTCCTGCATTTATGTTGCTACAGATCTGGAGCATGACCTTAATAATTTACGTCGCTGGTTACGCGAGGTCGAGCAGAGGTTACTTCCCCTGTGTATAAAGCCTCACTGGACACGGCGTGACCTTGAAGCCTGTCTTATTGAACACCTGGTAAGTCACTTAACCCTCAATTCATTAACCGGGTCAGAAACGGCCTTTGCACTCCTTGAGAATGTCCATTTGCAGATCAAGAGAATAATATCTTGGAAATTTTACCACTAAAATAACTGGCTAAATACCCGAGCCAGTCATTTCAGTGGTAAATTTTCAAAAGTATGTTTCTCTTGTCTTGCAAGTGGACATTCACTGAACAGAAATTTAAATTTTCTTAACAAACTTGACCATTAAAGTGTTAAACAACTCTTCACTCATGTGTCTATCCAGTAAGCCTGACTTTGACAGTTACCTTACACAGTACTGAAGCTGGTCACTAATCACAGGGATCTCTTCATTCACGTCATAAAAAACACACGGGCTGGAATTCAATAAGCAGGTTTAAACCCAGTTTAACCTAAACTGGCTAACAAATCCCAAAGTAATTCCAATGTTAGTTTGATAGATAGGGTGATAGCCTCCCATTTATTAGATGAGACCAAGACCACACACCCTTCAATGGAGGTAGGCCTAAATACCAAAGTATGGACATCCTTCGGAAGTGGGAGGAGATCTTTAATGCCCTGCTCACTTAGAAGTAATGACCATATTTGGGCATTGAGCCCACACTTTTTGCACACTTATTTTCAGAATATGCAAACATTGTCCAGTGTGGTGCATGCCCTAACATAATCATAACTAGTTTATGGATGAAAGGATTACAACCATTTTGTGTTGCCAGAAGTGTGATGGTGCCTCTAGCATGTGTGTTTTTGTCCATCCATCATTACATCCTATCTATAGATACACATATATATGTGGCTATGATTATTTATAAGCTCAATTAGCATAAGGTCAGATCATCAGAGTTGACAGGTAAGCAGAAAAACTTGATTTGGTTACAGCCCACACTGTGAATTAGTACTAATATGATATTGCGTTGTTCTTGGTTATGATGTGTGTGTGGTATTGTAGCACCGTGTGTTTTTGGGATAACAGAAATCCAGTCATAGTACATCGTATCAACATTCAAACTGGTTTTAACCCTTTAATGGACATGATTGGTCAGGAAGGTTAAATCCTTTGCTTGGTAAATAGAAGACTATTTTTGAAAATTCATCACTGGAACTTCTAGCTCGATTATCAGGCCAGTCGTTCCAGTAGTGAGTAAATAACGAACAGTCTTCTCTTGGCCGGGAAATGGACATTCTTCAAAACCACAGCAGAGGCCAGTTTTGACCGACTTAATCATTAAAGGGCTAACTAGGAACCCGCTTCAATGAACCTTTCCAGTTTTAGCTATGCCCCGCCAATCTCTAGCTAAGCTCCACCCACATCTCGTTCATGTTGAATCGATCGATCGTTGAACTCCAGACTATCAATTTCCAGAATACTATACAAGTAAGCTGTTGAAAATTGTGAATCTATTGCGCCCAGTCAAATTAGTTTCAAAATATTCATCAGCTTGTTTATTAAATAGTAAAGACATACAATTCATACAACAAGGCTTAGCCCACCACCAATTACCGGTATGCGTTCTTGATGAACTTATCGACGTCATTCATGACGTCATTGACTATGACATCAAATGACGTATAGATAAACTAAAAAGGTCTATTGTCAGATGAGTAAGAGCTAAATGATTAAGTGCTTTTTATGATCATGAGTTATGACATGAATATCCTATATATATAGATAGCCAAAGTAAGGTCTGAATGACATAAAAAATGGCCCTGTATATCCTAGTAACTTCGACAATTCAGAAGCCAGTGTACCGTATAAATAGCGTGAGAATGCTGTAATTAACTTGTAACCACTACCATATATGACTTAGAGAGTGTGTATGGTATCCAATACATCCCTCTCCCCTCCCCACATTGTTATTGATATATCGATGTACAGTATCTGGTATATACACCCGAAAAATATAAATGCATATGACTAAATGATTTGTTTGGTGATATTTTGTTGCATGTTTATTGTTGTGGCAATTAGTGCAAAATTCCTAACTACCGGTAGTTTTCCACTCTCTAACCCTCTAATGGTCAAATTTGATCAAGAAAATTTAATATCTACCTATTGAATGTCCATTTACAGGCCAAGAGAATACAATTTTGAAGATTTATCACTGGAATAACTGGCTCGGTTATCATGCCAGTCATTCCAGTGGTAAACTTTCAAAAATTGTATTCTCTTGGCCTGTAAATGAACATACCACAATATTGTAACGGAGGCCGATTTTGGCCACCATGACCTTTAAAGGGTTAATATTAAAATATAAATTTTTTTCAAATACGTTTTAAAATGAAATTTGCCCAAGATACCAACCACACTATATTTATTGAGAAATTCTTAACTCACCCATTCACTCATCATACGTCTGTCTTAATTCAAGGTAGGCTACGCTGCTTATATATATAAGCATATATATATATATCTATCTCAATGGAGATAATCATTCTTATTACATGCTTCATTTGATGTCAATTCATTTCTGAACTCTGATTGGTGGTTGGTTGTGGTTATGTTGCCTCATTAATCATTGCCCTTTTCTATCCATCAAATGGTCATGTATCCACCTAACCATATAGACTGTCCTGATGTTTAAATCTGTCTCGCAGTCACCCAGTCTGATATATAACTGCATCTTGCCCTCATGATGTGTCACCTATCAAAAGTCACTAAGCAAATGGCACAGGATATTTCACTGAACACGAAAAACAGTTTTTGTCCAGGTGCTTATCGCAACACCTTTTATCAGAGTCATTAACATTTGGATGTGGATACATTTGGATAGTCAAGTGTAGGTCAGTCTGAGATCTAATGTAGGTAAGTCTGAGGTCAAGTGTAGGTCAGTCTGGGGTCTAATGTAGGTCAGTCTGAGGTCAAGTATAGGTCAGTCTGAGGTCTAATGTAGGTCAGTCTGAGAGCAAGTGTAGGTCAGTCTGAACTTGATTTCATGATCAATGCACATCAGGATTAACCCCTGTCAAAGCTTTAACTCTCTAACCCTTCAAATTCCAGCGTCTCCATTTCATGACAGCTACATGCATACTGGAAAGCTGGTGAATATTCTGAGACTAATTTAATTGGAAGCCATTGTTGCAATAGGGAAGGAACAACTCCCAGTGAAATTAGTTTTAAAATATTAAACAGAATATTTTCAGTACTTAGCAGAAAGCTAGAGGGGGTTACCAACAGAATATTCGCTATGTCATGATGAATTTGTCAGTTGCTCTGTATAGGTTAATGCCTTAATTTCATCGCGCTTCGCCTGTAGTTATAAAACCTGGTGTGTGGGTTGATCTCTTTGGACTGTACACATAGTCTTGTACATTTCTGTTGTGTATCTTAGTTTAAAGATGTTTAACATTAACCCTTTGAGAGTCAAGCCGACGAAAAACTGGCCTCGGTAGTCAATGTAGTGGTCTTGGGCAATGTCCATTTGCAGGTCAAGAGAAAACCATATTTGAAAATTTATGACTAGAATGACTGGCTCATAACTGAGCCAGTCATTCTGGTGGTAAGCTTTCAAAAAACATCTCTTGGACTACAAATGGACATTGACTACGCAAAATGTTTTTTTCTTGATCAATCTTGATCATTAACCATTTAATGGCTAAATTTGATATAAAAAAAATCTAAATATTTGATTATTGCATCTCCATTTGCAGGCCAAGAGAAGACTATTTTTGAAAATTTACCAGTGGAACGACTGGCTCGATAATCGAGCCAGTCATTCCAGTGGTAAATTAAAAAAAATAATCTTCCCTTGACCTGCAAATAAATATTCCGTAAGACCACTGCAGAGACTGGCTTCAGCGTGAAAGGGTTATAACGGGTTAACAATAAAGCAATATAAGACTATCAGGGATGTAATTTTGTAATGCCTTCACAAATGTTCACCAGACTCATTGTATGGTTATACGTTTTGGTTAATATTGTCATGTGTCAAAAAGTAGTTCAGTGTGACATAATTTTCATGGTTGGGTGAGCTCGTAGCCAAATTCATTTTTCATGTAACTTCATGAATCTTAGGTTAAAATATTTTGAAGGTTAGCAAAGTTGATTGCTAATATATATACCCTAAATGGTTTCATCAAAATTGACAGAAATTGTGTTCAAAATTGGGGTGGGAGCAGGGATTCTCATAAGGGTCCTTTTGAGGGTATATACCCCCAAAATCCAGCTTGGGACCCCCAAAAGTAGTGGTAGAGGGTCCCATGGGACCCCTGAAAATCCTGTATGTTTGTGTTATACTAAGTAGTTTTATTGGTTTTCGCACAAAAATACCTACACAGTCTAGCATGAGACCACCATAATACATAGTTGTGAGTCCCTGGTACACTCTAATTTTAGTATGGACAATGATGGATGCGAAATACTGGTTTGGAACACCAGATTTCAGTTTGGCACCCTCAAATTCCAGCTGGGGACCCCAGATTTCTGGATGTGGGTTCCCTGCCTCCCTGGGACCTCCAAAATTTGGATGCCAAGAGGGACACAGGGTGGGAGTATTTCTAATGATGGCATGCATCAATGAAACTCAAGATATGTTTTAAAACAGAATTATAGATTTCAAATGCATGCCGTTCTAAAACCCAGTATTAAGATTTACAAACATGATTTACCGTATTTCGCTTAATTGAAGCCTAGGCTTCTATTAGGACAAGAAGTGTTCAATTTCCAACTCAACATCTCTAAGAAAGGGGGTGGGCTTATATTAGAGAGTTTTCCCAAAAAAGTTTTCTAAAACTGATACCACGGAAATTCAACGCATTTTCTCCCGTAAAAATTCCCACGCCTATGTTTAATGTATACCTCAAAACATCACCGGGGAAGTGAAATTATTTGATTTGAGCACCTAAATATTGCGTATCCTTTAATACAGTTTGTTTATTACATCAAAATTAATCCACAATTTGAGATAAAATGGTGTCACGAAAAAATACAAATCACATGATTCGCCTCCAATTGAAGAATGTATTTTAAAGCGAGTACTCAGATATAAATATTCTGGAGTCGGGGACTCGAAACTCGGAAACTTTTATATATTATCATTGAACTGAGTATCATACTGATCTGAATAACGGGTACCCGTTTGATAAACTCGCGTTAGCGTATAATATCTCGCGAGAACACGCTGCCTCAATCGCAAAAGAGCCGCTGGCTCGTCAACATAAGAAGCTGGCTATATTGTCATTCGTAGTAATTCATTTTGGATCATTTAATGTTGATCAGCGTTACAAAATTGATGCGCAATACTGCTTGTTTGGGACATAAATTTGGTCTTAAAATATATTTATAAGGAACCTATTTAATCGCGCCAAGACGGTTTTATGCGCATTTTGACTACAAAAGTGTGGAATAAACTTTATTATATCTTGAACATATGTAGCCTACTATTAGTATTAATCTAATAGGTGGTCGAAATTTACAAATCCGAGGTCTGTATTGACTTCTAGAGGGGCTGAAAATGTATCAGGGCAGAGATCAGTGTGAAGTAGACACACCCTGTGACACGATTGTTATTATTATATACGCTATTCTTACAAATTTGCTCCCAAAAAAATTGTTGTTATACAATCTGCTGAGTTAGGGGGTGGGCTTCTAATACAGAGTTTTGCCATTTTGAAACTGCTAAGAAATCATTGGAGCTCATATGTCAAAGTTAGGGGGTGGGCTTCTATTAGAGCATAGGGTTCAATTAGGCGAAATACGGTACAAACAGTTTTGTTTAGATATTCATTTAGAATAAGTGAATTATTGTTCTGTGATTTTGTGTATTCATGATGTTGACCATGATGTCAATGCCATATACCTGTCTAGTATGAGTTAGCAATGCCATCTTTCTAGCTTACTAGTTACTTACCCGTATTCGCTAAACATTTACTGATCTGCTCTGTTGAGAGGGTTCATTCAAGGGAAGCTACCCCTGGTAGGTTATTTATACAGCATCTAAGGGAGATAATTAATATTTTTAACACAAGGTCGATTCATTGATTCTCTGTTAAGCATACTGATTTATATGCTGTGTACATGTCTGTCATTGTCTCATTATCTCTTCTCGTCCATCAGTACAGAGCATTACCATGTATATGTCCCAGATACCTGTATGTGTTTTATCATAATCACCAGGCTTTATAACATCAATCATCACACGCTGAAAGTAATTCCGATATTTTTAGCACACTTTTATCTGCGGTGACTAGTGTTTATTTTGAATACAATGTCGCTTAAAACTGTTAATCTCAAAACAGCAACCTATTTCAATAACACTTTGTTCAAGATGAACAACAGGTAGTGCGCATTAACCCTTTACCATCAAATTTGTTTTAAAAAATGTCAATTTTAGATTATTTTTGAAAATTTATCAGTGGAATGACTGGCTCGGTTATTGAGCCAGTCATTCCGGTGGTAAATTTTCAAAAATAGTCTTATGGTCTGCTAATGAACATCTATGTTGTAGGCATATGATGGGTCATTCTCTCATATGTATACATAAATGATAATCCTTGTGAAACCAGGTTGTGTTTGATATATGTGAAATAAGTTTATGTATTTGGCATACCTTTGTTTATCAATAGATGTCACATTATCCATGATTGACGAGATTAGATAGATAATTATTTGTACCATGTGTTTGATTATATTTTACAGGCATGTGTATTGGTCACGGGCAAATAAAAGCTGACCCTTTACGATCAAATTTGTTTTAAAAAATTTCAAATTTCTCATAGAAAATGTCCATTTGCAGATTATTTTTGAAAATTTATCAGTGGAATGACTGGCTCGGTTATTGAGCCAGTCATTCCGGTGGTAAATTTTCAAAACTAAAAGCTACACCAATTTTTTTTTACGAATATTAAACTAGCATCATCATCGCTAACCCTTTAATGGTCAAGCTGGCCAAAACTAGCCTCTGCAGTTGTCTTGAGGAATGTCCATTTGCAGGTGAGGAGAGGACTATTTAAAAAACTCATCACTAGAATGCCTGGCTCGATAACCGAGCCAGGCATTCTAGTGGTAAATTTTCGAAAATAGTCTTTTCTTGGCCTGCAAGTGGGCATTCAATAAGCAGTTTTATTTTCTTGAAAAAGATTTGACCATTAAAGGGTTAAAGTTTGAGCTGTATAATTCTGCTGTGACTGAAACGTGGCATTTTAGTGGAGCTTATGGAATGAAAAGAGACTTAAATTTCTAGAATTTGCTGCCAAAACATGTTGCCCTGTCGTCACAGTAGCAGTTTTTACAGATATTGTGTTAAAAACTTTGACATTTTACCTAAGGCAGCAATGTCTGCCAGTAAAATTATTTACAAAGTATTCTTGAACAAAAACTGTCATGTATGTGTGCCTTGAAATCTCTGATGTAGCCTGTATGCTTGTAAATCAAACATTTTGGGAAATTGTGCTGGATACCTTAGCTAATTAAGGGTATTAGGAGCTTTTTTCTTTTCCATTCATCTTTTTTTTTTACTACTTCATTATATTCTCAAATTACCAAATATTACTAAGTTCTCCAAGCTTCATAAATGTAATGTGCATTAAGAAGTCCCAACGCAGATGATTCTCTTCCTCTGTTTGGAGACTTTGTGTTTCTGTCTTCTATTGTTGGCTAATGGCTAAGCTTCTATTATCAAGCATTCTGGATATAGATTGATCAAGAGAAGAGCGTGTACACATAACTACTCCAAGGATCAATACACAAGATGACACATGATTGGCTCTATCCCTTAGGCTATTGACCAATCACATGAACAGATATGCTAATCTCAATGGGTTTACGCTATTCATGCATGTGTGTGTGTGTGTGCTGTATGCATCTGCAGTACTGGAACAGAGTTGAATTGTGGAGAATCTACTGTTATCATCTCATTGTTGTTATATAGCTCTGTTCTGAGAATAGTGGTGAAAGAAATGGCGCATGCTTATGTTGTTGTCAGTCGTGTGCAGAAGTTGAAATGAGGTGAAAGCTGTCAGTCAGTCAGAGTTGTTGGATAGATTGATGAGCTCTGTGAATTATATGAGATCTGCATTGGTTAATGATAATTGACATGTATGCATGTCGCCAGATAGCGTGTGACTGATCACAGGATTATATACTCACACGTAGGTCACATCATAGGTCACATCAGTGTTAGAGTGGACACAGCCTTCCAATGGGATTATACAACTTGACATAACAGGTTTACTTCAGTGTCAGTCTTCAAGAGTGTAATATAGTCTGCCTCCTCACAGGAATGTTTATTTTTAGTGAGAAGATAAACAATAAATCACAGTTACTAAGGCTTGATTGAGCTGTGTAAAGGTAAGACATTACCTGTGCTGTACAATTAAGCCTGTCTATAGATTACCTGCTTTTGGGACAAAGTTAGGGTGGTTTTTAGCTCTTTAAACCTTGAAATTGTTTTTAGAAAATCTTGTAGACAATGTTCATTTGCAGACCAAGTGAAAATCCTTTTGAAAATGTATCACTGGAATGACTGACTCGATTATCAAGCCTGCTATGCCCGTGACAAAGTTTCCAAAATCGTCTTTTTTGGGTCTGTAAATATGCATTTTTCAAGACCACTGTAGAGGACAGTTTGAGTGTTAAAGGGTTGAGTAATCACCCTCCTTAGGCCTCCTAATAATTTGACTTTCAAACAGATTCTTCTGTCAAAATAATCAGCAGAATATAAGTGCTAGTAATTATCACTTATAACATATATCATTAACTGTCTTGCTGCTACAAGCCACCGGACAATAATTTAAATGAGTAAAAACTCTTGACTTACTGAATATTTTTAATACGATTTGACTGAAAGTTGTAGGTGGCTAAGCCACCAACAATGTTCAGTCAAATTGTATTAAAAATATTCAGGAGGTCCAGAGATATGCCCCTCGGAATATGTTGTCCACAAGAACTCAGCAGTCAGACGGTTAAACTATCTGTTTAGAGGTAATATTTAATTTGCTGCAATGTCTGTTCCTGATAATACATTACACTGCTGAACCATCATTAATTATTGATGCCACCTGATCAGGTGCCACATAATTTATGCCATTAGTCAGCACATATATATCTCTAATGACTAACCTTTGTGTTGCTGCAAGACACTGTCAAGATTTGACATCATCCAATTAAATAAAAACATTCCTGTATGCTGCAAGGTGATGATGAGAGAAAAGAATCCAGTAGTAAATTAAAAAAAATAATTGTGTCTTACGTCTGCAAATGCACGTTTTCTATAAGAAAATTTAAATGTTCTTGTCAAAATTTTACCATTAAGGGGATAAGCATCAACATATATCCATAAGAATAGGTGACATGTAATAACTAACAGCTATCAATCCATGCTGAATTGACTAAGGAATATATAAGTACTACTGTATTGCTGTAGACTTATTTGTAATATTGTCACATAACAGCTGTGAAGCCATTGTGATATTTATTTAAACATTTACTGGTTAAAATTACCGTTAAAGTTTGATGAAAGGGCGCAGTTTTTTTGTCATATTACATGTTCTAGGAAGGGGGTGCATCCTAAAATCGAGTACAGTCTGAGAACATTTTTTTTGGTCAAGTTTCGTAAAAGAAATAAATAATACCACGGAAATTGCACTCAAATTCGCACGGTACAAATTCTCGCCGCCTTGCAACTATGTTTAATGTATGCCTCAAAACAGCGTCGCGGAAGTGAAATTATTAAATTGGAGCGCCTAAATATTGCGTATCCATTAATAAATACTAATTATTACATCAAAATTAATCCTGAATTTGACATAAAATTTCTCCAAACGCAAAAGATTGTTTTTAATTAGAGCGAGTATTTGATAAAATATTCTGGACTCGGAACTCGGAATTGCTATATATTATCATTGCACGATAGGAACTACATATTGTACTTTAGGTCTGATCCGTACCCATTTGATAACAAACTCCTGTTAGCGTATAAGATCTCGCGAGAACACGGCGCCTTCAATCGCAATAGAGCCAGCTGCTCGCCAACATAAGCGCTTTATCTCATTTTAATTCTTATTCCGTTTTAGATCATTTAATGTTGGTCGGAATTACAAAATTAATGCGCAATACGAGAGTAAACACTGTTCCATTATTAATTTTTTCTGAAGAGAAATATTATTTCTCTCTTCTGATTGGATAAACTCTCCCATACAAGCCAATGAAAATAGAGAATGGCAGATATTAGACAAATTCTAGTAAATTATTGAAGATATGCAATATTTAAGCTGTCTCATTAATAATTTCACTTCCACGATGATATTTTTGAGGCGTACATTAAACATAGCGGTACGGCGGTAAGCATGTGTATGGAAATTGCGTTCAATTTTTGTGGTAGGTTCTATGAGTTTTAACCATTTTAGTGAATGGATTTCAATTTCCCGATGCGTCCTTTCTATGAGTATACAGATTTTTGGGGATGATTTGGGCCAAAATTTATCCTGCGTCCAATACAAGCTAGCGTCCTTTCCTCGAATAAAAACGGTAGTCACAAAAATTAAAATGCTCTCATAGAAAATGTTTATTTGAAGAGATTATGTTAGCAAAATTTAATCACTGACTCTGTTAACCCTTAGCACTCTAATGTCAATATTCTATATTTTACTGTGTCAATATCAAAGAAACGGGTGTACATTTTCCAACAATTTTGCTGGAAGATGTTGCTGTCTACGACAGCACCATCTCCCACCAAATTTGTTGAAAAATATACACCAGTTCATCTTTCAATTTAGTTTGAAAATTTAAAATTTTGACACGAATGGTAAGGGTTAAGAATCCTATGCTGTGGTAAGTTTGTTAAAATAGTCTTCTGTTGTTCCATAAATGTTTATTTCTCAGGTTTACTACACAGGTGACTATTAACCCTTGTAACCTTTGCAAGTCCAGTGTCTCATTTTCAAGACAAATAACTATAGGAAATATGTTGATTAATTAGAAACTAATTTGACTGGAAGCTGTTTCTGCCTATGGCAGCAGCGACTCCCAGTCAAATTTGTTTCTAAATATTCAACAATATTTCTAATATATCATAAAGGATTTGTCGTAATGTGTAATCCAATGCAAGAAATCAATGCAAAGATGTGTCCTGTGATACTGCCGTCTAACATTATTACATTGCTTAATAGAGAAGATAGAGTTAGGAATATAATTATCTGACTGAGTAGTCAAGCGGAAGACTGTCACAAACACTTAATACTCAAATATCTGAATATTTTATTTTAAAGCACATTTCCTGGCAGAACACAATACCCTCTGAGATGTTTATGATAATTTTGCATTACAAATGATGCGGTAGGCTTGGGAATGGTCCATTAACTGGATCATTGTTTTTTAGGTTAACTATATTTTTCTATCTATTTTATTCTATGGAGATACTGCTTGTAATGGAGGGATATGATCTGTCACTCAAGTTTCTGACACCATTATCAAAATGTGTTACCTGTTATCTGATGTCATAATCAAATGACACAGGTGACATGAAAGTGGGGTCGGCCAGTATGTTTCTGAATCAAATGTCTTTGGTGAATTTACAATATAATAAGCGTTCTGTTAAATATTTTGAAAGTAGTTTGACTGGAAGCTGTTCCTGCCAAAGTTTGGAGTCAAATTACTTTCAAAGTATTTATAACTTACCTGTAGAGTTACCTTGAAATTGTGATCCTGGGAATTCATAGTTTAAAGTTAATGTGGATTCAAACGTGCGTATTAAATAGGCGGAGCTTAGCTAAAAATGGGCATGGTATAGCTAGAAATGGATCCCTCTATTTTAGACTCTCAGACATGTGATTTATGCTTCTCTAACATCCGAGTAAGTTGAATATTGTGAATAGAATTTGACAGGAAACAGTAATACAATATAGTACAAAGTCAGACACACAGATCACTACTTTAAATGTCATCGTAATTTGTGTCTATGCCACCATCAAGCTTCATGTTTGCCTTTTTCATTTAACTTATTTTGAAATTAACAATTTCGGTTCATGGATGAAATGCAAGATGTTTACTATACAATGAAAAGATACAAATTGCATCAAAATTTAGGAAATTTTAACTTATTTTCTAGCTGTTTGCAGATGTCAGTTGTTTGTCCTATGAACCATATCTAACAATGTTTTATACCAAAATGCTCATGAAGTTTATGCAACTTATCTGCTTCTAATGGCCAAAGAAACGATCAGTCAGTACGGAGCAAAAATTCCAATAAAATTCTTCACAACATCCTTAAGATGTGACATTCTGATCGCCTTTTGAATAAGGGGTAATCAATCAATCAATCAATCAATCAATCAATCAATCAATCAATCAATCAAGCAATCAATCTTACACTGTTTGATTTAGTGCTGAGGTATTTATGCTTTAAGCTTAAAGGCTCACTGTTCTCTTCCTTCAAGATCATTGTAATTTAACTCTTTAATGGTCAACATCTGTCTAGAAAATTGAGATTCCCTTTGCGGCCCATGACAAGACTTTTTGAAAATTTACGTCTGAAATGACTGGCTCAGTTATCGAGCCAGTCATTCTAGTGGTAAATTTTCAAAAAGGTTTTTCTTGGCTTACGAATGGACAGTCCTCAATACCACTGCAGAAGCTGGTTTTGGTCTGCTTGACCATTAAAGCTCAGAGCATCAGATGAAGATTTATTTACTTCACTGACACAGACTGACCACTTGGCTAGCTTGTGGATAAACATTTACATAGTGTTAAAGTTATGTTGACTTTGACCACTAACCATTCAGAACTACTAACCTTTATAGCAACAGTTGACCAGTTAAATATTATTTATTATGTTTATATACTTTAGGAACAATTTAATAGTTTTAAGCCTGAATTGACCAAAGTTAGCTAAAGGCCCACCTGTAATAAACCAGCCCGCTCCTATAAAATCAAATTTTCAATATAAGCTGCAAGATATAATTTGATTTTAAAATGATGTTAAACAGTTTTGAAAGGAAGTTATTATTGTGTATGAATGTTTAGATAGCTACATTGTAACTCTGTTTTAACCCTTTAATGGTCATACCGGCTAAAGCCGGCCTCTGCTATGGTCTTGTGGAAATGTCCATTTACAGGTTAAGAAAATACAATTTTTCAAAATTTATCACTGGAATGACTGGCTCGATAACCGAGCCAGTCATTCCAGTGATAAATTAAAAAAAATTGTATTCCATTGGCCTAAAAATGGACATTTAATAAGAAAATATTTAAAGTTTTTGGACAAAATTTAACCATTAAAGGGTTAAAACGTGAACTATAAAATCAATTTGACAGGTAAGTACAGCTGTTTAAAGATATTGACAGGTATGGCTGTCTATTGTGGTGCGCGTATAATGTGTGTGGGTGTGATGGGCCTACGTGTATTTTATCAGCCAGTCAGCTTGACTAAGTTTTCCAGGACTATATCTTTTATTTACCATATTAGCTTGTACTTTGTATAAGATTTGGTATTGTCTGATAAACCCGTTCAAACATAAATTCCCAAGGTCTTAGTTTCAAAGCAAGCTTAACTTGTCCTATGCTGTTGAATATTTTGAACCTACAATTTGTAAACTTTCTGAATTTTTTTGCTGTTAATGAAAGAATGTATTTCTTATTTGTCACATTTTGATCAGTGGAGTTGAAAGTGTTTTAAAAGTTATAAAGCTAGAGAGCTAGGTTTCTATGTACCTGCGAATTGTGACCCGACTAAATCTATATCTTGCTATTTAAAGTTCTCGTGTCCGGTTAAATATAGACACTTTTGCACAAGATATGAGATGCCTGTTGATTTCTGTTCAATTTGCCAAGCATGCAATGCTACCCAGCATGCAATTCCCTGACTCCATAATCGGTGTACCTATTAGACGCCATGTTCGTTTAGTCTATTGTCTGTACAGGTCAGGATTTCTCAAACAAAAAGAACCAGCCTGCACATGCATATGGTCTTTTATGTACCAGCTCTGAATGGGACACGAGAACGTTAAGCACCAAGAGCATTACATGCAGGGTACAGCTCAGAAATAACTTTAAATGTTTCCAATACAAAATCAAACATACTGTTGAACATTCTGGACTTTATTTGCTTGGAAGTCATTGCTGCTTAGGCAGCAATGGCTTCCAAACAAATTAAGTCCAGAATATTCAGCAAGACATTTCTTGCATCGCGGTTAAAATTTGTCATGTTCTTGGCGCTTAATTAGCAAAATCTTAATTCTTGAAAACTTTAATGTATGCTTTCAATTAAAAATTGTATATTTAATGGATTGTGCAAGATCGCTGAGTAAGGTTATTCAGAGTATTTTTCTAAAACTGTGCAATGACAAGGAAACCTGAGTGCATGAATCAGCTTTCCTTATTATACCTTTATATAAGCAATTCTATCATCTGATTATGATAGAAAGTTAAACATTCTTGTCATGATGTTATAACATATAAATTATCTTGTTTGCATATGCCGCCACACCACCCGCCATTGCTATGCAAATTTGGATTGCCATATTGATCAAAAGACAAATTGAATACAAATCTACTATGAAATGTATATATTTTGCTCCAATATCAGCTCCTGGAACCACTAATGCATCCTTTCATGGAAAACTGCCTAATTGCTGCGCCACAATGGGAAATTTGCCATATGAAATCTACCTTGAAACAGATAGCTTTTTATTTGTGTGTGCATTTGTGCAAACTGTTTTGGTGATGAATGGACAAAGCTGGTGAATTGAATTAATAATCACTATTAATTGATCCAAATTGATGCATGTGTAGCGTGCAAGATTCTTGTGGAAATAGTCATGTCGGTATATCCTTTGATCTGAGTTCATCATTCTTATCCTGACTTTCAAATCACAGATGTTTAGGGCAGCTATGCAACTCTACCACTGCTTAGTTAGAATTAGGACATCACCATGGCAACAACTGTCAGTCAAACTGCTTTTCAAATGATCAGTCAGAATTAAAATATCTAATAACTTGAGTATAATTGTCTGTGTCATACAGAATGAGGTGTGTTAGAGATTCACAATAAACATGTATTATTCTAGCCATTATAACTAGCACTGTCTTTATTGTCATTGTGCATGTGGCTTGGAGCTGCTACCTACCGCAGATATGTTACTGTTAACCGGAAATAGTCATTCATCCCTCCATATTTTTAGTGCAATTACTCGGAGTATATCGATACTTCTCTAGACTGAACGCCCAGGGCGTTATGGCCTATTGATTTACAGGTTGTGTGTAAGCGTATGTGTACATGATATGCTTTCATACACCTGCTTAATACTCATACATATTGGAATTGTTCTCAGTATCCCAGAATACCTTATTGTGTTTACAAAGCTATAGTTTCGTGGTCAGAATGACTGCAGGAGGGTGTTGTTTTACTATTCTTTTCATATGCCTTAATGGCTATATGGATTCTTTTAATTGTAATGCAAATATCATGATATGCTTTCCTTTAAACTCGATGCTTCTGCAGCAGCATTCTGATGTGATGATTTTCTGAAAACTGTAATATATGAATGAGTGTTGCTTTATTTGAAAACGATGTTACTGTAATGTGTTATTGTAATATAGACTGTTTTACAACATCACTGCAGGTTTGACATATTGTACACACATTGCTAGGCATGTGAAAGTGAAAGGAGAGAGTTTACCACTCAAAGGCTAACAATGGTTGTATTAATGGATTTAATATCGATTTTTTCTTATTATGCAAAAATGATATTTTAACATAGATGTAAAACACTTATATATAATATCATAGATTAACACTTTAACACTCTCACAAATCTTGGCTCCTGTGACATCTATTGATAAACAAACGTATGCCAAATACATACGGTTATTTCCCGCATATCAATACAACCTGGATTCACGTGGATTATCATTTATATATACATATCAGAGGGAATGACTGACAATATAACTGTTACTAAGTGATCTAACTATTCTACATTGCAACGTATATTCACATAACCCTTTCACATTCAAGACAGTCAAACAGATAAGCTTCTGCAGTGGTCTTGATAAATCCCCATTTGCAGACCAAGAGAATTTATCATTGGAATGACTGGCTTGATAATCGAGCCAGTAATTCCATTTATAAAGTTTTAAAAGTGATCTCTTGGTCTGCAAATGGACATTATATATGAGAAAATTGACTTTATTTTGAATAAATTTGAGTGTTAAAGTGTTAATGAATGCTAATTATAAGACAGGACGTGGGAGTAATTAGTTTAGTGTATTTCCTGATCATTATGTTTGTTAATGTTAGTTCTTTTTGTTTCAATCATTAGCATATATTCTTAGTCATTTAAAGCTCGTAATGTTTAATATGAATTTGAAATAGTTATGCTTTAATTAAATCATGGATAGATTGATATGAGTGAGTGTGCACAGATTGATATGATGTCATCGTATAGCGTCACGCTTCTGTAGGTCGCAATTGAAACAGAATGCTATATTGACTGTTAACCCTTTAGCCCTCACAGACCAGAAACTAATTCTTTATACCGTAAAAAATATTCTGTTGAATATTTTGACACTAATTTAACTGGGAGGTGTCACTGCGATAGGTCAAATAGGTCCAGTCAAATTGGTGTCAAAGTATTCAACAGCTTTCCTGGATAAGTTGAAATTGCGACCCACAAACCGTAAAGGTTAAGTGATTGAACTATAACCAGGTACCGCTGCTGCTGATGCTGCATCAGACTGGCAGATGTTTCTTACAATGCATCAGGAACTGTCACAAATTTTTAATGTATAGGCACACCTGCCTGATTACTAATGAGCTGTTTCTGTTAACCCTTACCACGCTTAGGTCAAAATTTTAAATTTTCAAATTAAATTAAAAAGGAACTGGTGCTCATTTTTCAACAAATTTGGTGGACAACCGCAACATCGTCAACCAAAATTATTGGAAAGAGTGCATTAGTTTCATCGCTATTGACACAGTAAAAGATAGAATATTGACATCAGAGTGCTAAAGGTTAACCTATATAATACTCTCTGATGCATTGTTCAAACACAAATAACTCTCTCACCCGGTATTATAATGAATATCTATAAAATGTAGGACACAATTAGCTATTTTGCGTGATGAATTGTTATAAAAAGTTCATTTTGTAATTTGATGTATTAACGAACGCCAATTTAAGCTGAGAATTGCGGGGAACTATGCGGTGGAGTGGGTGGGTGGGAGGGAGGATATTACCATCCACTGGAATATTTATCTTAATATTATAAAGTTTAAGAATTTATTTTTGGTTGAAATTGGACAAAACACTGAATGTTCATTTGCAGGCCAAGATTTAAACATTTTCCACATGCATTGACTGGTTCGATAATCGATCCAGTCATTGTAGCGGTAAATTCTAAAAAATCCCCCTTGACCTACAAATGGACATATCTCAAGACCCCTGTAGACGCTGTTTCTGGCCCGCTTGATCATTAAAGGGTTAATTATTAACAGATCTCTGTGTGTTAAAATGATGTTTTTTTATATCATATACGGTATGTCATCAAAAGATCTACCCATATTCAATACTTGTTACAGGCTATTAGGCATCACATGTCTTTTCTGCTCATTCTCTGGATCAACAATTAAAAGGGTTTCTGTGTTCCGCATTCGTGTCTCTGTTTACCCAATTAGATTTTGTAATCCTTTGATCTTGGTCGAGTAAAAAATATAACGTTATCCAAAATATTTATTAAAGGCTGTCCATCCATTATTAATGTTGTCTGTAGGAGAGTGTGTAAATATTGGAACGGGCGGTCATATATATGCTTATGCAAAAAGTAAACATGGGATCTCATGCAAATCTGCTGGCTGTTTGCATGCAATCGCAATAAACGTTAGAACATGTCATAACTTACCTCATTACATTACAGGGTAATTATGTTAAGTAAACACTACTCCAGTTGATTATTTAAAAAAATACAATTCTTAAACTGAAAGTTTTTCTTGTTTTCAATCGTGTTTAGCTTTCTTCGAAATATTTTACAAGTGTATGAACAAGTCTATTTAATCTTTAACTCGTTGCCTTTTAGCCCTCATAACAGCCAAAAATGGCTTCCGCAGGCCAGGTCTTGAGAAATGTCCATTTGCAGACCAATTGAAGACTACTTTTGAAGATTTACCGCTGGAATGACTGGCTCGATAACTGAGCCAGTCATTCCGGTGGTAAATTTTCAAAAATAGTCTTCTTGGCCTGCAAATGGACACTCCTCAAGATCACTGCAGAGGCGGGTTTGGGCTGGCTTGACCATTAAAGGGTTAATTGTCAGGCTGTAATTGGATGCTGCTAGATAATTTGTGTCCGCTAACCCTTTAACACTCAGGGCAACCAAAAATGGATTCTGCAGTGGTCTTGACAAATGTCCATTTCCTGACCAAGTGAAAAATATATTTTTGAAAATTTACCACTGTAATGATTGGCCTGATAACCGTACCAGTCAATCCAGGTGGTACATTAAAAAAAATAATCTTCACATGGTCTACAGGCGGGCATTTTCCAGACCAAATTTGACTGTTAAATGATTAAAGTGAAGGTTAATAATAAAATAAAATATGAAATCTTTAATTAACAGACAAGGATGATCATGAAAATCCTTAATTCTCGCTTGAATGTTCATTTCCATGCAAATTAAAAGATTGTGTGTTGAAAATGAACACTGGAATGACTGGCCTGACCATGAAAGGATGAAGGATATTCACAGAAATAATTTTAACAATTAATATAACTGCTACCTGTTCATCTTTCCAAATAGTCAAGATCACACGAAGCCTCGAATTTGTTCAAGAAAATTTAAATTTTCTCATAGAAAATGTCCATTTGCAGACCAAGAGCAGACTATTTTTGAAAATTTACCACTGGCTCGGTTATCGAGCCAGTTATTCTGTTGAAAAATTTTCAAAAGTAGTCTGCGCTTGGTCTGCAAATGGACATTTCTCAAGACACTGCAGAAGCCGTTTTTGGTTGATATGATTGTCAAAGGGTTAATTGCACTCTTACCATGCCTTGTTTATTATAAATTAAGGGTTATCGCCCTTGGAACCCCAAATCGCTATAAACTTAAATGTACCACACCCAGTAATTCTGATGAATTTATTATTCACTTTATGTGGTATATACCAGTGTACCCCTGAACTGAATATTTTGCAGATATACGAAAAGTACAGGTAGTGAATTTGTGAGCCTTTTATTAAGCGTGAATGACCATGCAACTTTCCTCATCTAGCGATTACGTCATCGCTAACCGCTACGTGTCATTTTGCACGCCTGCTCAGTGTATTATTTAATCAGACTCTCTTTATCCATGCAATGTTTGAATAAGAAATCTATATTTCAATGAGGATACCAGGTACCCAGCAGTCTATAGTATGACTCACCACTCACTGGGATGTGGAGTAAATAAAGAATTATAAAATACAATCAAGTTTGTTCAAAAGACCACCTGTCATTTAGTGTCAACAGGTAGCTTTTTGTGATTGGCCAGTTGTCATTTAACCTTTTAATGCTCAAACCAACCCAGACTGCCATTTGTAGTGGTCTTGAAAAAGCCGATTTGCAGACCCAAGAGAAGACCACAATATTTTGAAACATTTAACGCTGTAATGACTGGCTCCTCTCTTGACCATTCAATGAATGGTCATTCATTGAGAATTTTTTTTTAAATTTTCTTGAGAAATCTTGACCATTAAAGGATAAAATAGCTCTTTCAGTTGAAAGGAATGAAAATAGTAAATGTACCAGGCCACATCTTCCAAACATACAATCATTTCACATTTATGTTGGGGCTGTACCAGTATAAATGTGAAGTGATTGTATGTTTTGCAGATGGAGATGTAGGATTATGGGGTTGTTATGGATGAAGTTTGGAGTTAATCTCTTATCTATGCTTAACCCTTTAGCCCTCAAATTTGTTCAAGAAAATTTAAATTTTCTCATAGAAAATGTCCATTTGCAGACAGACTATTTTTGAAAATTTACCACTGGAATGCCTGGCTTGGTTATTGGGCCAGTCATTCCAGTGGTAAATTTTCAAAAATAGTCTTCTCTTGGTCTACAAATGGACATTTACCAAGACCACTGCAAAGCCATTTTTTGGTCAGCTTGAACGTTAAAGGATTATATTATGATGTAAAATCTATAATAATTACCCTCTCCCCGTAAAGGGAAGAGGGTCTTGCGATCGGGTCTGAATATCTGTCTGTCTGTCTGTCTGTCTGTCTGTTGATTGTCGCATCTGTATCTAAATAAATAATGATCCAATTTGTGTCAAATTTGAGTACAACGAAGGAACTTGCAGCGCAAGAGGATTTCCATACTTTGGCCGTGATCCAGCTAAGAGTACCCGCATCCGGATTGGATCAAATTCTGGATCTGCGGATATCACAGAAACTTCTGGTCCGATTTGGCTCAAATTTTGACACAAAGGGTGGGACTATACACTAAGATTCCACAACTTTGGGTGTAATCCATTAAAAGTCCCCCAAAATCTGGAAAATAAAATAAAAACTCCGAAAAAAATGAAAACATTTTACAATGTAACAAAAGGCAGGCTGGCACCCTAGTCTTGTTGATTGTATGAGTTTGTTTGATGGCTGTGTTGTCAATTTGACCACTCATGTCGTCTTGAAATTTTAGGGTTAAAATAAATAATGTAAAATCTATAATTGATATTGCATGTCTGCTTAACCCTTTAACCGTTGAATTTCTTCACGAAAATTTCAATCTCAGAAAATGTCCATTTGCAGACTAAGAGAAGACTATTTTTGACAATTTATCACTGGAATGACTTTCAGTGGTAATTTTTCAAAAATAGTCCTCTTAGTCTGCAAATGGACATTTCTCAAGTCCACTGCAGAAACTATTTTTGGCTGA
Source organism: Chaetoderma sp. LZ-2023a (assembly GCA_034401795.1). Taxonomy (NCBI): domain Eukaryota; kingdom Metazoa; phylum Mollusca; class Caudofoveata; order Chaetodermatida; family Chaetodermatidae; genus Chaetoderma; species Chaetoderma sp. LZ-2023a. The sequence goes on from CM067373.1 coordinate 63,337,782, forward strand.
TATGAGTGTTAAAGGGTTAATTGCTCTATAGTGAATTTTACGAGTCACATCTGGTGTGTCTGTATATGTGTGGACGAGTGATATGAAGATAGCGTGGAGTGACAGGTAGAGTGGAGTATATTAACAAAGCTGTATTGAACAATAATAAAATTTTGTGAATCCTATTCATAGCCGTCCATCTTGAATTAAATGTCTGCTGTTATTGATTTTGACTTTATATCTTGTTCCAAATAACTGGTATCCAGTAGTTGTTGCCAGATAGAACCATTGGCAGATGGTCAGGTTTAATTGAGGGCATTTCACTTTTAACAATTATAACTGAAGCAGAATGATGGATGGACTTTAGGTTATTAGTTTTACGCCATTTTGCGACATTAATAATAATTACAACAATGATTTAAACTAAAAGCAACGGAAGCATATAATTTTTGCAATGTTTTGAGCCTGTCAAAGTCAGAGAGGAGTTCATTAATTTAGAATTATTGTTCGAATATCATTGAAAATGATCATGATTTTTGTTTAAGATATTACTAATTACAAATTTATGCTAATACCGCATTTCTTGCGGGGCGTGGGTGGGTGGGGAGAAGAAAATTCAGAATTTATGCTAATACCACGTTTGTTGCGGGCGTGGGTGGGTGGGTGGGGAGAAGAAAATTCAGTGTTAGTTATTATACCGTGTATTTAGTCTGTCAGTGAATTTATGGCTTATGAAAAGGCAACATTATTCATTAAGTTACATGATGACACCAACATCATTCAGCAAAATCATTGTGAACTTACAAAGTCTCATGTAGACCCTAACATTCAGAGGCAGCAACACTGTAATTAATTGTAGTTAACTCCATAATTTAAACTATGTGCTTAACACATTAACACTCATATCATCCAAAAATGGTGTCTGCACTTGTCTTGACAAATTTTCATTTGCAGACCACGAGAAGACTATTTTGGAAATTTATCACTGGAATTACTCGCTCGATAACCGAGCCAGTTATTCCAGTGGTAAATTTTCAAAAATAGTCTTCTAGGTCTGCAAATGGACACTTTTTATGGGAAAATAGAAAATCGTTTGAACAAATTCGAGGGGCTAAACCCTTAATTAACTAAATTCGCTTTGACAAAGGTGTTCAAGCTAATAAAGTTGTTTTCCTATAATCGTATTTGTCGATAATAAAATTAGGTTCAGGCCTGTTATTAAACTTTTCTTGAACTCTGTTTATGTTTTTCATACATGTGTAGTTATATTGCTATTATAATTTATTTTTAAATGTGAATATTAAAAATTCAAATGCATTTTAATTGATCAATGTAGAGTATAGCATTCATATTAACCCCTTTATTGCCAAATCGCTGATCTTCAATTATTCATAGATCATATGAATGGTTACTGCTGTGCATTCTCAATGCAACGCTACTGCAACCTGTAGTTGTCTTAACCCTTTAACACTATATCAGCCAAAAAGGGCCTCTGCAGTGGTCTTGAGAAGTTTGTTCAAAAGACCGCCTGTCATTTAGTGTCAACAGGTAGCTTTTTGTGATTGGCCAGTTATCATTTAACCTTTTAATTCTCAAACCAACCCAGACTGCCATTTGTAGTGGTCTTGAGAAATGTCCTTTTGCAGACCAAGAGAAGACTATTTTTGAAAAATTACCACTGGAATGACTGGCTTGATAAACCGAGCCAGTCATTCCAGTGATAAATTTTCAAAAAGTCTTCTCTTGGTATGCAAATGGACACCTTCTGTGAAAAACTTGAAATTTTAAAAACAAATTCAAGGGTCAAAGGGTTAACTCTTTAGCACTCAATTTTGTCTTCTCGAAGAAAATGCCAGTTTGTAGATCAAGAGATTATTTTTGAAAATTTGCAACAGGAATGACTGGCTCGCTTACCAAGCCAATCCTTCACGTAGTAAATTTTGAGAAATAGTTTTCTTTCTGCAAAGGGAGAGTTCCCAAGACACCATTTGAAGCCATTTTTGTTAGGTTCGAGTGTTAGATGATTAATGGCATCAACAGTTGCAACTTTAAGCACTGTTTTCACACTATAGCCACGCAACCATTCTTTAGAAGCTCCTGGTAAATGCGAGGCAGCTTTAATTGTGATTAGTGACTTTTAGTTGTCAAAGAAAATACAATTCTTACAGAAACAGTATTACAGAGAAAGTGTCCATTTGTAGGCCAAGAAATGGACCACGGATCAATGGTCAAGCTGATTTTTTACACAATGAGAGTCTTGATGATGAAAGGGTTAATTGGTTAATTAATCATTTAATGGCCTAATTTGGTCAAAAAGGTGAACATATTTGCTTATTGAACATCCATTTACAGGCCAAGAGAAGACTGTTTTTGAAAATTTACTATTGGAATGACTGGCTTGGTTTAATTCCAGTGGTAAATATTTTTTAATAGTTTTCTCAGCCTCCAAACAGAGATTCCTGAAGACCTCCAGTGGCCGGTTTTGGCTGGCTTGACCATCAGAAGGTTAAGCTAGCTTTTGTGTATATTTTATCGACAATACATGGTCAGTGGTACAAATAAAGTTTTACAATTAGAGAATATAATCCAGTAGTAATATACTACCTCTCAATAACAGCAGGACAGAAGTAATACAGATACTATCTTGTGATTTTAATTATTAAGCAAAGATAATTTTGCCTTGTAAATCAATACTCTAGGAAATTTATGACATGGGTAACAGTCTAACAACTGACCACTCTGTTCTGGTTGATCATAATTTAATCAGTCAGTGAGCATACCAAAAATGGACGTGCGTGCGTGCGTGCGTGCGTGCGTGCGTGCGTGCGGGCGGGCGTGCGGGCATGCGTGCATGTGTGTGTTTTAAACCTTTCAATGACAATAATACATGAAAGCTGTTGAATATTTTGAAATCAATTTGACTAGAAGCCGTTGTGGCCTTTAAGGCAGCAATGGCTTCCAGTCACACTAATTTCAAAATATTCAGCAGAATAAGTTTTAAAGCCTAAAGAATGAGCTTTTTCAGGGATTTCTGGGTGAACGGGTTAAATGCATGTTAATTTTAAGTTATTTAACGCTTTAATTATCAAGTCTCTTCTAGAAAATTAACATTTTTGTTTAGTGAATGTATATTTGCCATGTTTGCGGGCCAAGAGAAGACTTAGAAAATTTACCACATGGATTACTTACTGACTTGGTCATGGAGCCAGTCATTTTAGTGATAACCTGTCATCGCCTTCACATTGGCATTCCTCGAGACAAGTTAAAGGCCAGTTTTGGTCAGCTTGACCATAAAGTGTTAATATTCCTGAATGGTTAATTTCTGATGTTATAGGTATAGTTTTCTGGTTATTCATGGTGTATTATAAAATATGAGTTGCTTGCTGCGCGCGTGATTGGGTACATGCATGCATGTTTAATGTTTATACCCCCAGCTGCCAATAATATCTAAATTTGATCATTCTTGCAAGAGAAATGGACCTTTCCAAGTTTATCCATCGATCTTCTGATGTCATATGACATCATAATTAATTAAGTGACGTGTATGCTGACATCATAATCATGACGTGATGAATGATTCCATATCGCCAGTCTTTAACGCTTAATAGTCCGACACGTTGTAGGAATTGTCTGTCTTTGTTATTTAATAAACAGGCTGTTGAATATTCTTAAACTAATTTAACTTGGCGCTGTTGCTGCCATAGGCAGCAACAGCACCCAGTCAAATTAATTTCAAAATATTCAACAGCTTAGATGTATAGTTTTCTGGAATTGATAGTCAGGGACTTCAGAGATCGATCGATCCTAACACGGATGTGGTGTGGGTGGAGCTTAGATTGAGATGGGCGGGGCATAGCTAAAACTGGAAATGTCCATTGATAATAAATCTGTCTTAACCCTTTAATTCTCGAATTTGTTTTAAAATGTCCATTTGCCGACGAAGAGATTGATTCTGGCTCGCATTATTCCAGTAGTAAATTTTCAAATCTTTTTGGCTCTGCGAATGGACATTTCTCAAGACAGCTGTAGAAGCAATTTTTGTCTGGCTTAAGAGATAAATGGTTAAATGTTATTTTTCCACTATTGTGTTCATGAGTGGAATCTAAACTAATGGTCATTGTTTTAAGGCTTTCAAACTTGAAATCACAATATCTAAGTTTAAAAAGACATACAGATAACAGGGTTCCCAGCCACTCTGGAAATCAGGGAAAACATTGAAAATGAGTTTACATTTTTCCAGTCAGGGAAAACTCAGGGAATTTGAAAACCCCCTAAAAAATCAAGGAAAACTCATGGAAACTGACAGTGATCCAGAAGGGAAGGTTTTCGTATTTTGTCAGTTTGCCGTATGTCTTATGCCATGTGTCCAGTTTGTGTCCATTAACTAAGTTTCAAAATAATTTATGGTTATTGTATGGAGAGCCAGCAGAGGCTACCACCCTGCTGTATATATTGTTAGTATCTTAGTTGTCTTGCTGCAACCACCTATTGTCTCAGGGAAATATGAGGGAAAACTCAGGGTATTTTGTCTTGATAAAATGCTGGGAACCCTGAGATAAGTTGCTGAATCCTTTGAAACTAATCTTATTTGAACCGGGCAGGACTAGTTTCTGGTCGAAAGTTACAAGCGAATCTACAGCATCATAACTGATTTGCTATAGCCCTGTTATAGGGATGAAATGCTTAATTATGCTTACATGTAAATAGCATTTGAATTATGATGATTTTTGTCAAGTCCTACATGAAGCGGAGGATGACACAAATTCCTCCAAAATCATTGAACAGAATCAACCAAATTTGCTATGTGAGTTTCTCATACGCTTGTGGAGTGCACGAGGACATTTATATATGGCTCTGCCCCCAGGGATGCCATTGAAAAGATCGAAGTGGTGAACATCAGGATTTGTAATAGCGTGCCTTCGACCCTCCAATCTTAGTATGCATTGAATGTGATTCTGCATAATACTCATAGCTCTCATAGAGCAGAGACATCACAGTTTTCATTGTCATGCTTAGTTATACCATACCACATACCATACCATATACAGTGATGTACCATACCATGCATAAACCATACCATATACAGTGATATACTTTACCATACCATACCATACCATAACATAAACCATACCATATACAGTGATATACTTTACATTACCATACCATACCATACCATGCATAAACCATACCATATACAGTGATATACTTTACCATACCATACCATGCATAAACCATACCATATACGGTGATATACCATTACCATACCATACCATACCATACCATATACCGTGATATACCATTACCATACCATACCATAACATAAACCATACCATATACAGTGATATACCATACCATACCATACCATAACATAACATAAACCATACCATATACAATGATATACCATAACATACCATACCATAACATAAACCATACCATATACAGTGATATACCATTACCATACCATACCATAACATAAACCATACCATATACAGTGATATACCATAATATACCATACCATAACATAAACCATACCATATACAGTGATATACCATACCATAACATAACATAACCCATACCATATACAGTGATATACCATACCATACCATAACCGTGCCGTTCCGTGCCGTGCCGTGCCGTGCCGTGCCGTGCCGTGCCGTGCCGTGCCGTGCCGTGCCGTGCCGTGCCGTGCCGTGCCGTGCTGTGCCGTGCCAATCATACCATGACATGCCATGCAAGAACCATACCATACCATACCATACCATACCATACCATACCATACCATACCATACCATACCGTACCGTACCATACCATACCATACCATACCATACCATACTGCCCAGCTCTGTTCCCGATCGATCTCTGAATTCCCTGACTCTTAATTTCCTGAAAACTATACAGGTAAAACTGTTGTATATTTTGTAACTAACTTGACTGAGTGCTGTTGCTGCCTATGGCAACAACAGCGCCCAGTCAAATTAGTTTCAAAATATTCAACAATATTTATTAAATGGTGAAGACATACAATTTGTGCAACAACGCATAGTCTGTCTTCAATTGTGCGTCCGTGATGTACTTATCTACGTCATTCATGACATTATAATGGCATCATTGAAGTGTAATATGTAGAAAAACAAAAGGGCTCACCATGTGTGACACTGGTCAACCAGTATTTAAATTTATGAAAGCAACTTTAAGTTTATGTGATGAATTATATATTTATAAAATATTTTCTGTGTATGTCCTGTATTCACTTTGACTGCGTTCAGAGATAAATGATGACAAAGGTGATGATAATATAGAGAACAAAGCCGAGAACAATAGCAGACATTATGTGCATTCATGAATGTATTAGCATCATTGACCATGATTAGACGATTCTATCTGGGACTCGGAAATAAACTGATTTCTGGGTGGAATAAAAGTAAACTCTGCCAAACATTCTGAAAGCCTTGTGACTAAAAGCAGTTGCTGTCTTTATTTTAAAGTAGCTTGAAAATAATTAGCACATCTCGTCTACATGTATATTGTGCGCCTTGGATGAAATGTTATATAGAAGCTTTAGATAGCTTACTTGTTTTCATATTTTCATCCATAGCTAATGAGGTGGAATTGAGATAATGATAGGCATGATGGCCTGTTTGTGGTCTCTGTGTAACACTGTTATTGTCATCCTGAACATCAAAGAGAACTGAAAGATTATTAAATTATCTGGCAATTCTGTGCCTGACTGGAATTCCTGTTCTTGCGTGGCTAAGCAGAATTTCATCTGACAACGATTAGAGAGATAAAGAGTTATTACTTTCACAAGCAGAGCTACAATAATATAACTGTTTAATCAGCTCTTAATGCTTCTGCTGTCATTTGTGTGTCCAATATTGTGTGAATGTGCAATGCATGATGAAGCGTGCGTGATTGATAATTAATTATAATAATGATGCCTGTCATATATTAACTACTTCACTATACAGAAAGCCACTTCATCATCATCATCATTCATCATCCATCCTCATCATCACTACCACTGACACCACCACCATCACCACCACCACCACCACAATCATCATTATCAGCATCATCATCTTCATCACTACCACCGGCATCAGCACCATCATCATCATCATCATCATCATCAACATCATCATCGTCATCAGCATCACTACCACCGGCATCAGCACCACCACCATTGTCGGCGGCGGCATCATGTCATCATTGTCATCATCCATCACCACCACCACCACCATCATCATCATCCTCATCATCATCCTTCAGCAGCAGTAGAATGTCATCATCGTCGTCATTGTCATCATCACTCATCATTATCATCATCATCATCGTCATCATGTCTATCGGCATTATTATCATTATTATGATCAGTTAAATCATTATTATCACCAATATATACAGATGTACATGTATATGGTCACTAGATCATTAACCGTGATCTTGGTTTAAAATCATGTATATTGTTTCAACCTACCAGACCAGCCTTGCATTCGAAAAGGAAGACATTTTAATAAATTTGCAAACGATGACGATATGCTGTTTTCGGATTAATTACGCCATATAATAATGATTTTGCATGTGCCAAGTACTTTGAAAAGTTTTCCTTAGATTAGGATACAAGGATGGCTTCATTGTGCCATAATTCCTGATATTAAATTTCTAAAATATTAATCTAAATCCTTGGAGCATAATCGAAATAATTATTATAAGCCATGTGCAAAATTACCCACTCATCCTTAAGGCAGTTGTGCTGTGAAGCCCGATCTTCAGCGGGATTATAGCCATTCAGCGTTAACTGGCAAGGCAGATAACTCTTATGATGAGTTAATAATATCTAGTTATAGGTCGTGATTACTTCAGTGAAAGGTTTAACTGGCTCTGGAAGAGCAATCATATCACTTGAACATCTCACAAAAACAGATGGTCAAATGTCCACATGTACTTGTTTATTTTCTGTAGCAGAGTTATCGCCCTTGGCAGTCATGAATGCAGAGGTTAACCCTTTAACCCTTACAGACCAGTAACAACAAATTGTTTATGATATCAGAAATATTGTATTGACTTTTTTTAAAGTAATTTGACTGGGACCTGTTACTGCCATACAGCTGCCCATGGCAGCAGCAGGTTCCGGTCAAATTAGTTCCAAAATATTCAACAAGTTTCAAAATATTCAACAGCTTTCCTTCTTAAAATTCTTAAAATTGAGACATTGGAGTTTCAAGGATTAAAGGGTTAAATCAATAATTCACTGAAGCCAGTATTCAAAAGAAGTAAGCCTATCTGGATGTATTATACGACTATCAGTGGAGCGGAAAATGAAATCTTATGTAGCTCTTTTTACATAATCAATGAAATTTCATCCTCGTTATTATTACCATAAGAACATGTGACAGCCTCTATTCAGTAGTGATCGTATGACTCAGGATTACCAGATGTCATCTTTCAGGACATTTAAATCACGTGTCATTTTGCGTCAATGTCAGAATAATTATGTTGCATTCTGGGTGTCTTTGTGAACGCTTTCCCGTTATCATTTAATTGTTGCTGTTATAGGATATTTCAATACCTGACAATTTTTTTAAATTACAGGATTTCATTATTTGTAGTTCATTTTACTTGTCGTGAGATAATTACCTTTTAAAACAATTAGTAAAGAAATATTTAACCCTTTAACGCTCAAATTTGTTAAAGAAAACTTCCATTTTCCGATATAAAATGTCCATTTGCATACTAAGTGAAGACTTCTTTTTAATTTCTCACTGGAATAACTGACTTATGAAGCCATTCATTCCCCGGGTAAATGTAAAGAAATAGCCTTTTCTTGTTTTAAACAGAACTTATTTTGTTCAATGGGAGCACAGTAAGACATAAGTCTTATACACGTGTCTCCCATACATACAAATGCTATGCAATAATTACATCAAGATGGGTATAATAAAACATAATTAAATAGTAACGTATGTATAACTAGTTAATTAAAAATCTATATCAACCACTGATTACAATTTTACTAGGTAGTTCGTATGCTTAACTATGTGTACGTGAATATGTGCGCGTGTGCTTATGTGATGGGATGCGTATGTGCATGATGGGCTGTTTGCATTTAGCACTTATGGTTGTGAACTTAACAAATCAGAAGTTACTTAAAGCGGTTGGTATTGACTATATATTGACATACGATGTTACATATTGTAATATTCATTTCCAAGTCGACATTGATAATGCCGTATAGAGGTTGATTAGCTGTCAGGGTGTTGAGACATAAGACATATTTGGAGGGAGACTCTTTGGTCGTTAAAAAGAGGGCAGTGGAGGAGATGGTGATTTGTGGATTCATCAGTCCACATGGGCAGCTAGCTGAGTCTGACAGAAAATTTTCAAATAGATGCCGATTTAAGTTACTACAACCATTATGAAGCTTACATAGAATTACATTAGCAAACCTTTGGCCGACAAAATACCAGGGAGGAGGTGGACGTATGGGTGACATGGCTTTAAGTTTGCTCTTGAATTCCATGAGAGTGGTGGAACATGTGACCGGCGCAGGTAGAGTATTCCACGCACGAACTGTTGCTGGAAAAAAGGTTCCACGAAAGAGCTCAATACGGCAATGAAATGGAGTGAATAGATTTGCGTGAGGAACGTTGTAGGGGTTTCGTGCCTGGGATAATGAGGGAAGGTGATTACTCAGAATTTTACACGTCATTCCATTGATAATTTTATATAGCATAACTAATCTGTGAGATTCCCGTCTATGTGAAAGCGTTTATATTATTGTTTCGGTGTACAAGTCTTCCGTGTGAGCACTGCGTGTCATTCCACATACTGTTCTGAGTGCGTCTTTTTGGATGTCCTCCAGTCGTGTTACAAGATACTGTGGTATGTTATCCCAGACAACGTCCACGTATTCTAGAGATGGCCTAATAAAGCTTTTGTACATAATTTCAAGACATTCCCGGTAAAGGATATATTTTAGACCCTTTAGTAAAGAAAGTTTGTGTTGAACATTTGTTATTAGGTTTTCCACATGAGTAATCCAAGTGCCTTTGTTATTGAAGGTAATGCCAAGATGTTTATGGTTGTTTGATGGGAGGATGTCAGAATTTTTTAATTTACCTGGAAAGACAGTCAGGTCATTACGCAGAGAAAGAAACAGACTAGTAGTTTTGGAGGCATTAAATTCGACAAGCCATGTGTTAACCCATTGCGTCATGATTCGAAGATCATGGTCAATTGTTGCAACGTGTGCTTCTAAGTTATCAGACATTACAAGCAGGTAGCATCAGCAAACAGTCTAATATTGTTTAAAATATCGCTGGGCATGTCATTAATAAAGACTAAAGACTAAAAATAGCAAGGGACCAAGGACTGAGCCCTGCGGCACTCCAGATTGTAAGCGAAGTAAGGTAGATTCATTGCTGTTTATAACTACTTGCTGATAACGGTTTTCGAGATAGCTTTCAAACCATGCCAGTCAATTTTTGTAGGAGGCCACGATGCCACACTCGGTCGAATGCTTTAGAAATATCAAAGAACCAGAACAGGATTTCCTTTTGATCGTCAAGAGCCTGAGCGATATCAGTGTAGATGTCTAACAGTTGGTTTACTGTAGAATTTGAAGGAAGAAATCTGGATTGGTATGGAGTTATATCGTGTCTAATGTAGTTGTAAATATGTTTTAAAACAGTTCTCTCCATAACTTTGCTTAGGCAACTCAAGAGAGATATTGGGCGATAATTTGATCATAGGTTCTTTTCACCTTTTTTAAAAATAGGAGTTACATTAGCAATTTTCCATGGGCTCGGAAAATGTGTGCTAATAATGGAATGGTTGAAGAACTGCGCTAGTATTGGGGCCAAAACCTCCTTACTCTCATATAACAGTTTCGGGCTTAGTCTATCAGGGCCAACGGCTTTAGAAGTGTCCAGATTAGGTAGTATATCTGAGACATCGAGATCTGTTATTGTGATTGAGCTTAAAGTATTCTTCGTATACAGAGATAGAGGAGGTAGGTGAGCGTTAGTATCGTCAATTGTGGCGATTTTAGAAAAGTAAAGGTTAAGTAGATCTGCCTTTTCAGAAGAATCATGAGTAAATGCGCCACGTTTTAAAGGAGGCATTTCATTAAAATTAGAGCTAGCGTCAGCTAAGAAGGGCGTACATATTTTCCACCACTGTTTGGTCCGTTTTTAATTTTCCCAGCTAATTTATCTTTAAAGTTTTGTTTAGCTGTCCGAACTAGTGTGTTGACCAGGTTTCTCTGTTTCTTAAAGTTGGCCACATCTTGCTCTTGTTTAGTTTTCCTTGATTTCCTAAATAGTCTTTTCTTGGTCTGCAGGGTGTTGCAGGATATTTCTCAAGGCCGCTGCAAAAGCTGTTTTTTGGCCGACTTGAGTGTTCATTAAGATTGGTATTTGAAGATTGTTGCTGTATGTAAAGCAACGATACTTTTCATTCAAATTGCTTTAAAAATATTTAGTAGATGCTGTATTTCATATTTAGCTGTATTCCAAAATAGTAATTGGTGAAAAGTAGGTGTAAAACCAGATTTGGGCAAATGTGAATGAAACGCCTTTCAGTCTAAATTAATATTATTCACATGGACCAAGCAGCATGTATGCGTCATAAAGATGATCGTGTGAAAGTTGAGATTTTCTTAGAAACCCCAGTCACATTGTCTCTAATGTGGCGGAGGTACCCTGGGTACAGGGAGGAGGCATGCCATGGTCTATAGTCCTATACTAGATTTACACTACAAACCAGATACAGGTAATTTATGTTGTTTAACCCTTTAATGGTAAAATTTGTTCAAGAATATTTAAATATCTGCCGACTGAATTTCCATTTAGAGGCCAAGAGAATACAATTTTTGAAAATTTATCACTGGAATGACTGGCGCGGTTATCGAGCCATTCATTCTGGTGGTAAATTTTGAAAAAATTGTATTCTCTTGGCCTGTAAATGGAGACTCCACAGGACCATAACAGAACCTGGTTTAATTTAATTAAAGGGTTAGGAAATGAAATAATTTGACAAATTAATTTCCAACTATTTAACAGCTTTCCTGTACGGTTTGCCCATAAAATGAAGGTATCTTGATTTCAGTATTGAAAGGGTTAAATTTGCATGAATTATATACTTCATAAAAGCTCTATTTCTTTGTCTGCGGTTGATATAATTTCTCATTGGAGCAGATCTGCGTCTTGAGTGGATAATTGCCACCTGTCATAGTGTTCATTATTACCTTGTTACTTCTCATCTTTCGGACACATGGTGAGAGATTAACACATTACTTGAACAAGCTTCCACAGCACGTCAGCCTTTTCATATCAGCATCCGCAGCATGTCATCTTTTCAGCGCTCAAGTCTTTGTTTTCATCACTGGCACCCACATGGCACCAAGGACAAAAACAATCAAATATTTAAATGATGTGCTGATGATCGTAGTACTGCAGACCAGATATGACAAAGTATAACTAAATGTATATAGCTTTCTGTTCAATATTTAAAAAATAATTTGACAAAAAAGAAGCTGCATTTGTACATTAAGGAGTAGTCCATTTGGAGAAAGATATGGGACGGTGTGTCCCTCCCTTTGGCCTTCCCGTCTCTGACAAAAATTTAGAAATCATCCTCTGAGTTAAGCCATTTCTGTCATTATGAGTGATAAAGAACATAATTACCATGCTGATCCGTTCTATGCCAATGCTTCAGAATAGCTCTTAGTCTAGCGGCTGCTCCTCTCCCCCCCCCGCCCCCCATAGCTCCTACCCCTAATCTACCACCACTGGTCTAGAAGATGTTACTTTTTAAGGCCACAACAACTTCCAATCATAATGCCTTTAAAATATATACAACTCATAACATTTCAAGGAACTTGAAGTACAGTACAGCTCATAAATAAGTTAAAATGTTTTCAAAACAATTTTGAACATGTAAAAATGTTCTGTTGAATATTTTGAACATAATTAGATTGGATGACATTGCTGCAATATCTTCCAATCCAATTATGTTCAAAATATTTCACAGGACATTTTTATTTGGTTATGGAAACATGGTAGGTTATTTCTGAGCCGCACTGTACCGGTACATGGATTTCACATTTGGTAGGGTTAATGGATATGATTTGTGCAGACAAATTTCCCTTTGAAGAAAATGGAAAAAACCTTTTTGAACAGATGGTTACGTCTGAGATATCTCCATTAACATCTAGGTGCGTGGATTAGCGGAATTAGTTTGTAAAAATATTTAAACTTTCAATTTAATGCATGTAAGCACCTTTCATTGAGTCATAGATTCACTAGTAGTGGGCAAATAAATTAAGAAAAATGTTTTCAGTAAGCATTGTTAGCTCACCTGGCCTGAAAGGCCAAGTGCGTTTATGTCGTGGTGACCGTCCGTCGTGTGTCCGTTGTCCATCCATCTGTCCGTCCGTCCGTCCATCAACTTTTCCTTTAAACGACTTCTTCTCATGAACCGCTGGGCCAATTTCAATTATATTTGGCAGGAAGCATCCTTAGGCCATAGGGAACCAAGTTTGTTCAAATGAAGCTGATTGACCAACTAGGCCAGCGGCCATCTTGGATTTTGGCAAATTTTTAGAAACTTCTTTAAAAATCTCCGAAACCGCTTGAGGGATTGAAGGAAACCTCATGAAATTATGTTCAAAATATTTCACAGGACATTTTTATTTGGTTATGGAAACATGGTAGGTTATTTCTGAGCCGCACTGTACCGGTACATGGATTTCACATTTGATCTAGAGCCAGAGCTCAAGCAAATTTGTTCAAGGGAACTTAATTGGTCAAGTAGTTTGGTGGCCATCTTGGTTGACCTAGTTTTAGCGAAATTAACTTCTTTTCCAGAACCGCTGAAGGGATCAGGCCGAAATTTGGCAAATATGATTAGGGACTAAGGGCCAATCAAAATATAGCATGTTTGGCGGCCATATTGGATTTTTTTATTTGATGAATTTTGAGGCCGAAATTGGTTTTATATAGGTTTTTGGGTATTCTGATCTCAAATTTGCAATTTTCGAACCCGTCGGATAAACGGTTTGGCGGCCATCTTTGATCATTTTCCCACCAAAAGCTCCCATACTAAAGCAATGGGAAATTAAAAATATCTACTGGGCCGATTTCAATTAAATTTGGTATGAAGCATCCTTAAGGCATACAGATTCAACTGTGTTCAAACGAACCCGATCGGCCAATTTGGCCAGCGACCATCTTGGATTTCAGCCCATTTTTAGAAATGTCTAAAAATCTGCTCCTCCCAAACCATTTGAGGGATCGATTCCAAACTCAAGAAATAGATCTAGGGTAAGTGCTGAATCAACTTTGTTTAAGGGAACTTGATTGACCAAATGGTTCAGCGGCCATCTTGGATGACCTAGTTTTCACAAAAATGACTTCTTCCCCAGAACCCTGAAGCGATCAGGTCGAAATTTGTGATATATACTTGGCAACTAAGGGCAATTAATGTTTGTTCAAGAGAAGTTGAGTCGTCAAAAAACATGGCCGCAGTGGTCCAATCAAAATATAGTGTGTTTGACAGCCATATTGGATTTTTTATTTGATGGATTTTGAGGCCGAAATTCGTTTTATATAGGTTTGGGTATTCTGATCTCAAATTTGCAATTTTCAAAACTGTCGAATAAATGGTTTGGCAGCCATATTGGATCATTTTCCCGCCAAAAACTCCCATACTAAAGCAATGGGAAATTTTAAATGTCTTCTTTTCGAGAACTACTGGGCCGATTCGAATTATATTTAGAAATGTCTAAAAATCTCGTTCTCCGAAACGGTTTTGGGAATCGATTCAAAACTTATGAAACCTCATCTAGGCAAAGAGGTAAGCCAAGTTTGTTCAAGACAACTTGATTGACTCAATGGTTCGGCAGCCATCTTGGATGACCTAGTTTTCCCGAAAACGACTTCTCCAGAACCGCTGAATGGATCAGGCCAAAATTTGGGAGATATGTTTAGGGACTAAAGGCCATTAAAGTTTGTTCAAGGGAAGTTGCTCCGTCAAAAAACATGGCCACCGTGGGCCAATCAAAATGTAGCATGTTTGGCGGACATATTGGATTTTTTTATTTGATGGATTTTGAGGCCAAATTTAGTTCTATATATGTTTTTGGGTAATCTGAAATAATGGGTAATAAACGGTTTGGTGGCCATCTTGCTTAATTTTCTTGTCAAAAGCTCCTATCCTAAAGCAATGGGAAATAAAAAATATCTTCTCGAGAACTGCCAGGCCGATTTCAATTATATTTGGCAGGAAGCATCCTTAGGGCATAAGGATCCAAGTTTGTTCAAATGAACCCGATCGGCCAATTTGCTCAGTGGCCATTTTGGATTTCGCCCAGTTTCAGGAAATGTCTTTAAAAATCTTCTCCGAAACCACTTGGGGAATCTTCATCTAGGCCACGAGGTAAGCCAAATTTGTTCAAGAGGACTTGATTAACCAAATGGTTCGGGGACCATCTTGGATGACCTGGTTTTCACGAAAACGACTCCTCCCGCTGAAGAGATCAGGCCAAAATTTGGGCCATTAAAATTTGTTCAAGGGAAGTTGATCCATCAAAAAAACATGGGCGCGGTGGGCCAGTCAAAATGTAGTGTGTTTCGCGGCCATATTGCACTTGCAAAAATGTCCACAATCTCATTTAAAAGACTGCTAAACCACCCACCAACAACTTTAACAAAAATTGATGGTGTTCCAGGTGAGCGACACAGGCTCCTTGGGCCTCTTGTTATTTGAAATTTTTTATTTTTTGCTTTAAAACTTCCTGTGTTAAAATCTCCGAACTAGCAAACATTTGCGTCAGACACAGAAACAATTGGCATCAGTGATATAGAACTTATAAGATATTGCGAGGATAATTGAATTCTAAAAGCAGACTAAGATTATATCAGCAAAAGAACAATAACTGACATTAACCCATACCTCTCTGGTGTCAATATTCTATCTTTTACTGTGTCAATAGCAAAGAAACTGGTGTCTATTTTTCAACAATTTTGGTCGAAGATGTTGCTGTCTACATCAAGATCTTCCACCAGTTCATCTTTTAATTTAATTTGAAAATATATAATTTTGACATGATTGCAGAGTGGTAAGGATTAAATCTGACTCATCTTCTGGTAATTAGCCAGCCTCAGTTACTTTGACCCATTCGTAGGGTAACAACAGGTATTAACTGTCTTGCTGCTGCAAACCACTGGACTATAATTTCAATGAGCAAAAACTCTTGACTTACTGAATATTTTGAAAACAATTTGACTGAAAGTTGTTGGTGGCTTAGCAAAGTGTTTTCAAACTATGTAGCATGTCCAGAGATATAAGCCCTGGAATATGTCGTCTGCAAAAACTTAGCAACCAGATGATTAATGTTGAGGATGCTGCTGACAAGTATTGCTTTCTAAGTCTACAACACCAGCATCATCTTTCAGCAACATCATTCTCAAAATAAATATCTGTCTTTGTACTTCTGAGACATAAATCCTGTAAAATATAGAATTTTGTATATAACAGGATTACGGCTAATATCAAACGTCAACTTGAAATCTGATCAATGCTTGAGGCATATAGCATTTGCTGAAATAGGCATCCGGGTGTTAATAATAGATAATGCAGTTATGAATGGCTGACATATCATAGAACTGAAGAGAAAGAAACTATCGATCCTGATCTTTTTTAAGACATAAAGAGGTTATTCCATCTTTCAGTTTCTCATGACCTGGAGACCTGGTCCTGATTTCACGCATGGCTAGTTAGTAAAAGACAGGCGGCATTGCTCCTTTTGTAAATGGAATAGACTGATGCTGAGAACAAAACAATAAGCTTCATCCTAACTAACTACATTATCCATCATAAGCACGCTAGCACCCCCACCTCTCTTATACCCACCTCTTCCCTTTGAAGGCTCAGTGTCGCCATTAGCATGATCATCGCCTTGGGATATGCTTCTGAGTGGGTTTATATAACGGGTTTATCAGACAATTGAACAGATGTGCGGCATGGGCGTCCTTGCTTGAAATGTAGAATGAATACAATTGGCAGCTACTGCTTGGTTTTCTCTTATTTCATTCTTAGTGCTTGCTTCCTAGGCCTGCTAATTAAATTGTATCCAAGATCATAAATGGCACCCTCCCCTGTGTGCCCTTACACCAACAATCCATCCCAGTGAAGATTCGAAATTATAATATCTTGTTTTGATCATGTATGCTCACCACCCTACCCCAACCCATCCTGTTCATATCATGACGTAAGGAAGTTAGTTTTGTTAAATATCTCTCTATGCTAATTTACATGTAAAGATTATGCATTGTTCTTATCCATTAACCCTATTCATCCTGAATTACCGGAGACGTAATTTTCAAGGATATGAAACCTATAGAATACTGCAACAACTTTCAGTCACACAGTTTTCAAAATAATCAGTGCAATTTTAACTGCATGTGGGGCGTGTAATTATTAAATATCATTTATAGTGTATTGAATTAACTGAGTTAATTAATTTCAAAGCTAAGCTCGTTTTCTGATCAAACTCCGCGGTGACTCAATCTCTGACTTTCTGATTGATATGAGCGAGCAAGTTGGCGTTAATTAACAAAGCACTCTTATTCTGTGGAGGAGAATCTTTAAACGTTTAACGCTCGTATGTGCCAAAAATTGCTTATGCACTGGTCTTGAGAAATCTCTATTTGCAGACCAATTTTGAAAATTTACCCCTGAAATGACTGGCTCGATAACGGAGCCAGTCATTCCAGTGGTAAATTTTCAAAGATAGTCTTCTCTTTGCCTGCAAATGGACATTTTCTATGAAAAAGGTGATATTTTTCTTGAAGAAATTTGAGTGTTAATTTAAAGGGTTAATGAACATTTGCTTAACCCTTTAATGGTTCATCCAGCCCAAACTGCCCTTTGTCATCGTGATCTTGAGAAATGTTCATTTGTAGAGGAAGAAGACTTTTTGAAACTTTACTACTGAAATGACTGATTCTGTTATTGAGCCAGTCATTCCAGTTATAAAACTATAAAAATAGTCTTCTCTTGTCTTGCAAATGGCTATTTACTAAGCAAACGATTTGACAAATCTTGACTATTAAATGGTTGGTAAATGGATAGAAGCTGAATTAGTATGCTTGAATGACTATATTTAGTCTGCCTACCACTTTGATATACATACAGTCTGTATTGACATATATAAGGGTGCATGTGTTTGTCCAGATGTCTGGTGGATCATTGTTATCTTACTATCCTCAGCTCATAGAGGAAAATTGCATCTGTCCATCCATCCATCCATCCGTATTCCTGTCTGTCACAGATTGTTTCTTGATAATTATGCACCCCATATAAATATATAGGGGTTATATAGTGTTTGCTTTGTCCATCTTTCTGTTTGTCTGTTCGTCCGTCCAGGCTTTCATTTCCATGTGATAACTCAAGTTCTATTGAAGGGATCGTTACCAATCTGACGTGGAAGCTTGTCCTTGGTGGTCTGAACAAGCCTATTAATTTTGTCGTCAAAAGGTCATAGTGACCTAATTAATTACGTAATATTGCGTTTCCGGATGATAACTTGAGTTCTATTGAAGGGATTGTTACCGATCTGTCATGGGAACTTGTCCTTCCTGGTCCGAACAACCCTATTGATTTTGTCGTCAAAAGGTCATGGCGACCTAATTAATCTATTGAAGGGATCATTGCGAATCTGGCATGGGAGCTTATCCTTGGTGACCCAAACAACCGTATCAATTTTATGGTCAATGTTCAAAGTCATGGTGACCTAATTAATGACGTAATATTGCATTTTCGGATGATAACTTGAGTTCAATTGAAGGGATCGCTATCAATCTGGTGCGGGAGCTTTTTTCTTGGTGGTTCGAAGAACTCTCGATTTTGAAATCAAAGGTCAAGGTCAGTGTGACCTAATTAATGATGTAGTATTGCATTTCCGGATAATAACTCAAGTTCGATTGAAGGGATCATTACTAATCTTAGGTGGGAGGTTGTCCTTGGTGTTTCGAAGAACCCAATTGATTTTGGTGTCAACGGTCAAGCTCACATGGCCAATCTTGGGTGGGAGGTTGTGCTTGGCGGAATATTGGAGGGGGGGGGGGGGGCGGCGGCGAGTGATACTTTAGCAATCTCTGATTGTCGTACTTGTTATTAAATCCAATCTGACTCATTGATGGTCAAGATTGGTCACAGAAATCCAAACGTTTGTTCAGTAAATGCTGATTTGTAGGCCAAAAGAAGACTGATTTACTACTAAAATTTCTGGCTTTGTTATCAGGCTAATCATGACCAGTGGTACATTTTCAAAACTATGTCTTCTCTTGGCCTGCGCGTGGAACATTTCTCAAGACCACTGTAAAAACATTTCTGGTTGACCAATAAAATGTTACCACAAAAATTAGGAGTCGTGATTTGAAAAAACCCCACTTACATGTAGATGAAAAATCAAAGATGAAGTGACAGGGATGAGGGGAGGGGCTGCTGAATCGTGTTAAAAAATATATTTATGTTATTTGCAAATGTTAAATCTGTAATTAAGAGTACTTCATTTACGTGCGTAAATTGTTGTTTATAATTCTATTTGCCTTTCTGTACCAGACTTTCAGTTTTCCTTGTATGCTTTGAAATATTCCAATCTTTTGTGTAATAACATGTATGGCCTTTGGTATTTGAATATATCTCATTGCTGACACAGTAGAGATCAATTTCAAACAATTTGCCGATAAGAAAAGTTGTAAGTGTGATTTTGTGAGCAAACTCAGAACATGGGTATCAATGAAATTATAAGCATACAGCGGTTTTTTATGGGCAATACCAACTTAAACTTTGAGCTTTTTAAATATAATACAGTATTCCTCTATAATATTATAAAATAAACACGTTATTGACTTAGGGACTTGGATAAATTTTCACACTGACAGATTTAATCTCAGTTATTTACACTATAAAATAAGATTTGATCATATGATCTTTGATACCATGTTTCAGGTTTGCTTACCATTCATATTAAACCAGGCATTGATATAATTGAATGGACACACTATTCTGTCCCTTTGAAATGGTTCTGTTTTATATACATCTCATTCAGAGGTGACAAGCAGACTCATGCACTAAAGGCTTTTTCACTTGTGGTCAGTAAGGGAGATAACGTGTTCTTGTCGCAAAAACTTCATTATCCACAGACTAGGAACATATTTTACGACATGCTGCATTAGTTGGTATGAGAAGTAGTTAGAACTACTTTTTTTTACTATTTCCATAGCTGTTGCGAATAAATCTTATTGGCTAATTGTACTTTCGTTTATGTAAGGGCTAGAAGAGTTAAGCTGTTATTTACCTTTAGTGTTATTGAAAACTGAAATTTAACACCATTCCTATGATTAGATCGCGTGGTTGCTTATTGTAATCCAACAACAATCAAATGAAGTTCTGAATTTGATATGTTTCCATTTATGCCAGGTTGTGGTTAGAGCGCTGTATTGTAAAGCTTATATCTGGTTAACCTTGAGACCTTACCTATGTTATTATAAATAGTTTACCAGTACGGATCACCACACCATGCCCTTGAGAGACGGGTGGTCCTGCGCATAGATTCTCTCACCTTTGTTTACCAGGTTTCTGTTGAATTAACCCTTTCATGATTAGATTTGGTCAGGAAGATCTAAATATGTGCGCATTGAATGTCCATTTGCAAGTCATAAGAGAAGACTATATTTGAAAATCTACCCCTGGAATAACTGACAGAGCTTGTCATTCCAGTAGTAAATTTTCAAAAATATTCTCTTGGCCTGCAAATGGCCATTCCTCAAGACTACTGCAGAGGTCGCTTTTGGACGGTTTCTCCTTGAAAGTGTTGACTGATATGGTCAGTCCCAGATAGCAATAGTTTATTATAGTACCTCTGCCCCATAAGGTGAAGAGGGTATTGCATTTCGGTCTGTCTGTGCATTTGTATGTCTGGAGTTGTGGATCTATAGATTCTCAGAACTACTAGTCCGATCTGGCTCAAATATTAACGCAAGAAAAAGTGTGACTCACTACACTAGGATTCTGCAGTTTTGCCCGTGCTTAAAAAAAAATTTACTATGTCACAAAAACGTGAAGGCTGGGGTTAGCAATCTTTGGTTTCTTGTGTTTGACTTGAAATTTGATTCAAAATATTAACCGAAATACCAGTATTTGATACCTTATGCTGAAAATCTTAGTCTGTGTGTTCACAGGAAAATGTATTCTAATATGATGAAACGTCATTAAAGTATTCATCTGAAATGTAAAGATTCTAATTCTATTATAGGCTATGAGTCACACTGAATGCTTTCTGTAACCCTTTAAATTCCAGTATCACTTTCAAGTTGGCTCTGCAGGGAAGCTGTTGAATATTTTAAAACTAATTTGACTGGAACCTGTTGCTGCCTATAGTCAAATTAGTTTTAAAATATTAAACAGAATATTCTTTGCATCAAAAATAATTTGTCATTCCGTGTCTATAAGGGTTAATAAAGGGCATTATTACCTCCCTATAAATACATATTGACTGTCTGCCCGCTGAATTTCTGCAGACTATTTATTCCACAGGGGTTTCACGCTGATCTGCTGGATATTTTGAAAACAATTTGACTGAAAGTTGTTGGTGGCTAAGCCACCAACAACTTTCAATCAAATTGTTTTCAAAATGTTTGGCATATCCAAAATTTAAGCCCGCGTGGAAGATGTAGTCTGCAAATATATAAGTTATAGACAGCTGACTGAATAAACACACTATGAAGCTATATCTCCTTTCTTCATCATATCACATGTTTTAATTTATTCACCTTATGAAAAAGAATGGATTTTTAGCTTTTACACCACACCTATTTACCAAGGCAGCATCTGGTGAACGGTGATAGAATATATTTATATATGGTAATAAAAAAAATGATGTTTTAGAAATTGTTGCAAAGTAAATATTCTGTGTATGTAATGGGAATTACAAATGAATATTTACTATAGTTTGGCATTGTTGATTTAAATGTTGTGCCACAAACTGAGGTATCTAGCCATGGTAGTGTATGATTTTACTGATAATAGCATTCAATTCTAAATACGTTTTAACCCTTCAAAGGTCGAGATTGTTCAAGAAAATCACAAATAACACTGAGTAAATGCCCAGTTTACAGGCCAAGAGAAGACTATTTTTTAAAAATTTACGACTGAAATGGCTGGCTCATTTATCGAGCCTGGCATTCGAGTGATACGTTTTTAAAAATAGTCACTTGGCCTGCAACTGAACATTTCATAAGTCCTGAATTAAGCCATTTTTCACCAGCTTAGCTATCAAAGAGTTAGAAACAAGTAAGTTTATTGATTTCTGATGAGTTTTCGTATATTCATGTAAATGTGATTTTTGCGAAGTGCATGTACAGGGTTTAGATGTACTGGTAAAAGAATTCTTACAGCTCTAAGTTGCAAGACTCGTGTCAAAATTAACACATGCAGAAAGCTGATCGAGATTTAACCATTGCATTTACTGGTCAAGCCAGCCAAATCTGACTTCTACAGTGACCTTGAGAAATGTCCATTTGCAGGTCATGAGAAGTCTATTTTTGAAAATTTACTCTGGTCAAATTAAAAAAATAGCCTGTGTCAGTAAATGTGCACTAGGCTATAACTGGTATTTTAGAGACAATATTGATGATTAAAGGTGCGTATTCAAACGAGAATGCCTGAAAATAAAATTGTTAAAATTGTATGTTTGTAGCAGCTTAAATCGTGTATCTAGATGTATTGAAACTAAATAAAGATATGATCATTTCAATACGTAT
Organism: Chaetoderma sp. LZ-2023a; assembly: GCA_034401795.1. Taxonomy (NCBI): domain Eukaryota; kingdom Metazoa; phylum Mollusca; class Caudofoveata; order Chaetodermatida; family Chaetodermatidae; genus Chaetoderma; species Chaetoderma sp. LZ-2023a. Next base: position 63,360,591 of record CM067373.1, read on the forward strand.
AAATTAATATAATTTTTTTAGTTGTGTATTTGATTTAGGGACTCATGTTTCTAATTCAAATTCACATCTTAGAACGTTATATTAATGTATATGTAATGAAATCATCATATATGTTAAGATTTATTTAGTTACAATACATCTAGGTACATGATTTAAGATGCTACATGCATACAATTTTAACAATTTTATTTTCAAGCACTTTGGTGTGAATATGCACCTTAAAGTATTACGATTATCCTGACTTGATAAATAAACTGTTTCTTATTTGAAATCTAAGATTTGGAAATTTTGATATATTGCTTGGCATGACAATAATCAAGATTTAATTACTGGCACTATATTTTCAAAACTGATCATTTCATTTCCAAAACATGGTTTGTATTACCGGTAAATGGTAGCTCATGCAAATATGTCATATGGTTAGGTAATTGACTCCTGTTTACACATCCATCATCTGACATGTCATATGACGTCATAACCAACTAAGTGATGTGTAGGATGATGTCATAATTGATTATGACATCAATGACTTGATGTAGTCCATCTTTAATGCTTAATAGTTTGACGCGTATGAATTCAGTATGTCTTGACCATTTTTTAAACATTTGTTCAAATATTTTGAAACTAATTTGACTTGGCACCCTGTCAAATTAGTTTCAAAATATTCAACAGCTTACCTGTATAGTTTTCTAGAAATTGATAGTCAGGGAGTTCACGGATTGACCCAACACGAGTGAGGTGTGGGTTGCGCTTAGCTAGTGACGGGCGTAGCATAGCTAAAACTGGAAAGGTCCATTGTGCTCAAGGTGGATTGAATCATGCTTCTGTAATTTAGCAATATCAATAGGGAATGTCTATGCCAACTTTGTGGACTTGAAGACTATGAAGGCATTTGTTACAGTTGACAGAAAGACCATCTGGAGAATCCAGAGACACTACAACATTCCGCAAATTACATTTGCATTGTTAGATTATTTCAGAACATATATGTGAACACAATGTACCACGCTATCCACAGGAACAACCTGTCTTCCCCATTCACTGTGAATGATGGTGTCAGGCACGGATTATCCCTGATCATCTTCTCAGTCTCACTGGTCATAAACTGTGTCATAAAGGAAACGCTATGACTTGGATTTTGTAGAGGATATAGGCCTTTAGAGTTTTGTCAAATACATCACAACGTACACAAGCAAAGTCTGAAAACCTTCAGATATTAACCAAAACCATGTGCTGAAGTTGAAATCCGTAGCAAAACAAAAACCGTGAGAGTGAATGCAAACCATGATGATCTCATCAACATGTAGCTGGAAGAAGATCAATGATGTTGACAGGTTCACCTTAACTTGGCTCTGTTAGCAAGACTGGAGAAATGAATGAGGATTCAAAGGCCATGATGTCTTTATTGTTCTCAATCCAGTCTGGATGAATAAAAAGATCAAACTCAACACCAATCTGAGACTTCAGTTGCAATGTTAAAGCAGTGCTATTCTATCGAGCCGAGACTCATGGAGACACACAAAGCGCCTGGGACACAAGCTAAATTCTTAATCAACACATGTCTGCAACAGATCCTCAACATACCAGACAGAATCTCCATTGAAGACTTATGGTGACAAATGAAACAAATGTTCATCGGTGATAACATGAAAACCTGCACATATGGATTGATAGGACACTATACTTCTACATGGCACCAAGCCAACCATTGTCTGACATGCCCTGGACTGGAATCCCCCGGAAAAGCAAAGAAATGAACAGTAAACCATGATACGGCAACGTGTTCCAGAGAGAAACGTATGAGGCCTGCATTCAGTAGAGAATTTCAATAAAATTGCTACCTGGTTTTATAAATGAAAAATTACAATGGTAACATCCACTCCATCAGCTTAGTACACTGTCCGTTTCTGGTATCGCGATTGATCATCAGAAATTGCCTCAGTGGTAATCAGCAAGGTAATGTGTGTTTGTTTTGCAAACGTCAATAACGAAGTATTTTGTTTCGGCTATACAGTATACTGGTATTTAGATTCTGATTTTGAAGCTCTCGTGAAGTTTATAGTACGGCTACGTTCCATGTGATGTTACAATGTGGATCAGATCTTGTACTGTTTTCATCCTATTTTCTATTTTCTGTAAATGTTCTTTCACTCATTTAACAAAACTTCATAAACATTAACCCTTTAACACTCAATTTTGTTCAAGAAAATTGATAAAGTTTGTCATAGAAAATGTGCGGACCAAGAGAAGACTATCTTTGCAAATTTACCACTGGCGTGACTGGCTCGGTTATCAAGCCAGTCATTCCAGTTGTAAATTTGCAAACATAGTCTTCTCTTGGTCTGTAATTGGGCATGTCTCCAGATCACTACAGAAACTGTTTTTGGCTGGTTTAAGAGTGTTAAAGGGTTATCACCCATTCTTTCACTTGCTGTGTGTCCCTGGTTAGACTCATTGATCAGGGTACACACTGTGGTCACTAGCTTGCCATCTACATGTTTATTTCACAGTGACTTGTAACATTTGTTATCAGCGCATTCATGTCGTTTCTCCTCCAAGTGGCATTGGTTCAAAATAGGTCTATGCAAATTTGGACACAAGAATATCTGTAATTTTTGAATGAGCAGCAAAGAAAGTTTGTTTGATGCTCAAATATTTATTGAGAGCTTGTATCGTGATAGCTGAGTCTGTAAATTCATGAGAATTCATTTTAAAGCTTGTCAGATCAACAGAGTGATTTATGTTCCTACGTGCGATTATAGCCACTGGCGTAACGAATTGTGCAGTGCATTACCAGCCAGTAAACAACGGACGATTTGAAGAATATTATTGACAATCAATGATAAAATATTTACTTTAAATAATTTTGTGGTTTTTTTTTATTGTATCCTAAGAATAGATTTGAAAGTTTGTAGTGTAGGTGTTCCTTGTGGTCTGGTTTGATCTGACCTACAATGTATCTCTGAATGTGTGTTCAATACTATCCATCTAGACACACATGAATCACGCCAATCCATATAGCCATTACCCTATTGGTCTAATGTATTTTGGCTCGCCTGTGAAGTGCAAAGTGAGACATAAATATCAGTTTTTGGTATTAATGGTGGCTGTAGTGGCATCAGCCTTATGGTTTTGAGTTTATCTCTTCATCTTTTCATGTAACCAGTGTCATGATTTCATGCGAATCTAATGGACCTTTCCATTTTTAGCTATGCCCGATCCATGTCTAGCTAAGCCCCACCAACACCTTGCTTGTGTTGGGATCGATCGATCTCTGAACTATGGCTATCAATTTCCAGAAAACTATACACGGGTAAGCTATTGAATGTTTTGAACTAATTTAACTGGGCGCTGTTGCTGCGTCCAGTCAAATTAGTTTCAAAATAGTCAACAGCATGTTTATTAAATAGTAGAGACATACAATTTGTACAACGTGTCAGACTATTAAGAGTTAAAGACGCGCCAAATAGAATCATTTATGATGTAATTATTATGGTGTCATCCTACATGCCACTTACCTGATTATGACATTATATGACGTCAGAGGATAGATGGATAGTCTGGAAAGGTGAATTGGAATTACACCCGAGCACACTAAGGAGAGAGAAGAAGCACAGTGATGTTGAGATCAGTAGATACGAAGTCACAATCATTAAATGTAACTTTGACTCAAAATTTTGTCTTCAATTTTAAATTGATGTGTTTCTTTAGTCCTGCTTTTTAGCCTATGTTTCATGATTTTTTTTTTATACTGGAGTTAAGCTTGGATACATGATTAACCAGGCAAAGACGGGTGGCAAATTTCAGTCAAATTACTTTCAAAATGTTCAAACGCTAAATACCTGTGCGATTGCTTTGAAATTGAGATGCTAAAATGCCACGGATAAGTGATACCGGTAGTGAAAGATTATCTATGATCTGACTTGCTGCCATTAGCAAATTATTTTCTTAACTTTCTGTATTCCTAGATAAAACTTCAAGCTAGATTTTAAAATTTTATTATATATTCCCCAAGCATTGACAGTATCCCTTTGAACTTGACATGTTGTGGAATGGCTTAATACCTAATAATAACGATGATTATATTACCGATCAATTCATGCCCATCCCATATGTACACGTATGCGAAACCGATAGCAACTGACCTAGAATGTTCAAAGCTAGCATATCGGCATCGACCAGACATTACACGCCTGATGAGTTACCGCAAATGACAATCTACCGTTAAACACGGTATGTCGCTATTGGCATTCTGATGCAATCATTCTACTATGTTGCTTCTCTGTAATGGTGTGCGTTCGCACGAGACCGCTCACTCACCATGCACCAGGGCAAAAATAAAGTATAGATTAATTTCTGATCATCATAGTTATTGATTAATTTATATGAAGACTGGGAATTGCTGCTTCGTGAAGACTTCAGCTTCACTCAGCAATGTCATGTGGACCATACCGCAATGATGTCATTATATCACGATATTGCCTTTGCTGGTTATAAATCATTCATGGTGTACTACGTCAGAAATGTGCATGTATTTCATATGGTCACATCCTCTGAATTTTATTGTCCTGTGGGTGAAAAGCGATACTGAGAGGTTTGGGTTTGTTTGTATGTGTGTGCATGGCTGTACTATCTAGGAACTACTGATCTGATTCTGCCCCAACTTTAATATTTGAATGGACGATCCAGTAAGCTATTGAATCACTCACTGGCCCGGATCTGAATCAAAGATGAAGTAGAAGGTTGAGGGTCTGTGATCTCCGAGTGATTGATTAGCACTTTAATAATCAATACTTGTTATGAAAATACAAGTTTTGCTCAGTGAATGTAGATAATCGAGTCAGTCATTTTAATGGTAAATTTTCAAAGATAATCTTCTCTCAGCCTGAAAATATGCATTCCTCAGGACAACTGCAGAAGCTGTTTTGGTTATCCTGAACTTTAACCCTCCCTCGAATCTGTTCAAGAAAATTAAAAATTGTTCATAGAAAATATCCATTTGCAAATCAAGAGACTATTTTTGAAAACCAACCACTGGAATAGCTGGCTCGGTTATCGAGCCAGTCATTCTAGTGGTAAATTTTCAAAAATAGTTTTCTTGTGGTCTGCAAATTGAAATTTCTTAAGATCACGGCAGAAGCCATTTTTGGCTGATATGAGTGTTAAAGGGTTAAAGTGCTAACCTTGCAGCGGTGAAGATGGCAAAAAATTGCAGCCGTTTCTGGCCAGCCAACGTGTTAAAGAGCTTATTATATGCATGTGTATACCGATATTTATTTCATCATACCACACTCCAACATAAATTATATACTAAATTTGTACATTTTTAAGACTACTATGTCGATAACAGTATGATCATCCACGTTTGCTTAAATATATTAGCAAAAATTTAAAATATGGCTACTGTTCACCAATGTGTATGCTATGTTTCAAACTACTTGTTTAACCCTTTAATGGTCAAATTTGGTTAACTACTTTATTGAATGCCCATTTCCAGGCCAAGAGAATACAATTTTTGTAAATTTATCACTGGAATGACTGGCTCGGTTATCGACCAAGTCATTCCACTAATACATTTTCAAAAATTGTGTTCTCTTGGCCTATAAATGAACATTTCCACAAGACCATAGCAAAGGCCGGTTTTGGCCGGTATGACCATTAAAGGGTTAAATATAGTTATGGCATACTTTTGTTAGGGTTTGTGGTTAATTAGAGATGATATTTGCTATTGCTATTTATTGAAGGAAATTGAGCTTGTAAAAATGCCTATATGAGAAATAATCATCTTACATTTGGCTGTCATTAGGTGTGATAGAGTGCAATAATACTGGATAATTTTACCAATAACTAGTAATATGTGTTGCGATGTTGTGTGTCAGTCTCTCAATGTTAGTAACACCCTCTGTTATTAATGGTTGCCTGCTCCTGAGTATACTCACTTGATACTCCTGATTGGCTCATCAGATTTGTCCTCTGATTGGCTCATCGAATTTATCCGACTGGTATTGAAGTAGCTTTTATGGCCTTAGCGTTATCCCGGAATCGTAAAATACTCAGAAATTGTCATAGAATCCAATTACCATGAACGTCATATTGTACCGATGTGATTATAAGATGGATTTACCTGTCAGAAAATGCTGTAGAAAATAGTGTTATGTTGAAATTAGATTATGGAGTATTATTACAAACACATATCCGGTACAACAATTGATCGAAGAGATTTGACCGGATTTCCATGGAAATAAAGTGACAGATAATAATACTGGCAATGTAAACCTGACAGTTATTGGCTCTACCTTGATTTAGTTCTTTAAGCGACCCTGAAGTACAGTATTATTGGTTTTAGTCTAATACTTGTTTATGATGTCAGCTTGTGTGCCTGCATTAATTACTGTTGTTGGTAGTTATCCCCTGCTTTGAAAAAATGGGGGATTTTTGCTTTCACTTCCAGCCATCCGTGTGTCCGCGCATTTGTTTTTCTCGTATTAACTTCACTTGTAATATATGGATTCATTTCAAATTTGGTATGTGAGCTCCTGATAAAATGCTTTTGGTGGAGATTGCGTATCAGTGAAACCTGTCTAGATTCATCATAATTATCTCCCTTGAAATACTTAAAATTTTTCAAAAATGTGCGTGCGGTTGTTTTTCACTCAATAACTTCACTTATGGATGTTTTACTACCATCGATCGCTTTGTCTATCCGCTTATCTGTTTATTTGTTTGTCTATTTGCCTGCGACTACAATCTATCTGTCAAGTCCTGTGACAAACGCAGTGCTTCGTTAATGGTTGATGTTTGTGGCTGGGTGGGTGGGTGGGTGGGGGATTATGCGATGCACATTGGACATCTAGTTCTAGCTGGTATTGGATTGTTTTGTTGAACATTTGACAAGCTTCATTAGGCAACAGAGCTTTCTATATATATTCTTCGTGATGATCCTAAATAGTCACAGAATGTAATTTAGTACATGGATAAAATTTAGAAAAATCTTTCCTAATGGGTACCGATATCCTGTCTGATGATATCTATATTGACTAAATAGTAGGTTATTATCACTAATCAAGACATCCTAGTGATTCGCTTAGCCCCTAGCACTCTGATGTCAGTATTCTATATTCTACTGTGTCAATAACATTGTACATTTTTCAACAATTTTGCTGGAAGACATTGCTGTCTATGACAACACCATCTCCCACCAAATTTGTTGAAAAATGTACACCAGCTCATCTTTTAATTTAATTTGAAAATTTAAAATTTTTACGCGAGTGGTGAGGGTTAATACATGGCACCAGGCAGCCTATGTGGTTCATATGCTGGGTGTGATTTAATGTCTTATTTCAGTCACCACCCATAATGGGAAGAGGGTAATGCATTTGTGTGCATGCAATTGTGTGTCTTTGCGGGTTGTCCAGGGATGTATCTAAGAACTACTGTTACGAGGGGACTCGTTATAGCCTTATAAAGAGGACTTAAATGTAATGGCCGTGATCCAGATTAAGAAATCGGGATATGAACAAATTCCAAATCTATGGATGTCTCTGAAATGGCTGGTCCAATATGGCTAACATCTTATCATAAGAAACGTTGTGACAGTGTACTAAGACTCCACAACTTTGGTCATAATCTGTGGGCCTAACCATTTACTGGTCAAATTTGGTCAAGAGAATTAAAATATTTCCTTATTGAATGTCCATTTGCAGGTAAAGAGAAGAGTATTTCTGAAAATTGACAACAGGAATGACTGCCTCCGTTATCAAGCCAGCCATTCCAGTGATAAATTTTCGAAAATACTCTTCTCTTTACCTGCGGATTGACACTCCTCAAGACTACTGCAGAGGCCGGTTTTTGCCCGCTTGACCATTAAAGGTGCATATTCACACCAAAATGCTTGAAAATAAGATTGTTGAAATGATATACTTTTAGAGACTTAAATTGTGTACCTCAGTGTAATGAAATGAAATAAATCTTAACATAGGATGATTTCATTCTATATAAATAGGTTTGTTGTGAATTTGAATTAGGGACTCATGCCTGTAATTCAATTTGACAACTTAAAAAATTATTAATTTATACGTAATAAACTCATCCAAGATTTATTTTGTTTCATTGCATCTAAGCACACAATTTAAGCCTCTAAATGTTTTTAATTTTAACAATTTTATTTTGAACAATTCTGGTGTGAATATGCACCTTTAAAGGGGTAAAGAAAATCTGGGCAATCTAAATTCTTTTCTAATGTGACAAAAGCAGGAGGGCAAGGTTTTGTACTCTCTGATTGTTTTTGCACTGAGACGTAATTTAGTTTCTTTTTCTTTTATCGTGAAAGAAAACTTGTATTAACCCTTTCAGGACGAAGCCGGGCAACACTGGCCTCTGTAGTGGTCTCTGAGGAATGTCCATATGCAGGCCAAGAGAAGACTATTTTTGAAAATTTACCATTGGAATGACTGGCTCAATAACTGAGCCAGTCATTCCAATAGTAAATTTTCAAAAGTAGTCTTCTCTTGGCCTGCAAATTGACATTCAATAAGTAAATATTTTAATTTTTTGAACAAATTTAGTCATTATAGGGTTAACGGAGAGAACAAAAAATCAAACATAGGTCCTTTAATTAACCAGACATTGAAACTACATAGATTGCTTTAGTTATAAATGTATTATATCACTTAATTATGTCTAAAGACTTTTTCATAAAGCAATTTTTGCATTTAATGATTTTCTCTACATTCTCTTGTAATCAACTTTATATATTGAGGTCTCTGTGCACAGCTCCTGTCTAAACAAACCCATTTCCTTTATTTTCTGGTACCCATAGCAACTGCATTACCAGCTAATGCGACAGTATAGGCTTTATAAAGTTTCTGGTAGAAATAACTGTCCACTAGTGGCTATAATGGAAGCTTTCAGTGTTGCGTGAAATGTCTTTGTTTCATTTATCTATTTCATCCTGATGTACCTAGACCATCCAACCTATGAGTATTCTTAGCAAATAGTTAGACTAAACGTCATGACTACATAATTAACTCTTTAACCTTTTATCCCTCAAATTTGTTCAAGAAAATTTCAATTTTCACATCGAAAATGTCCATTTGCAGACCAAGAGAAGCCTATTTTTTTTAATTTACTACTGGAATGGCAGGCTTGATTATCGAGCCAATCATTCAAGTGGTAAATGTTAAAAAAAATAGGCTTCTTGATCTGCAAATGGATATTTCAAGACCAGTGCTTGAAGCCGTTTTTGACCGATATGAGTGTTGGGTAAATCCTCAAATTTATTCAAGAAAATTTCAACTTTCTCTTAAAACATGTCCATTTGCAGACCAAGAGATTATTTTTGTCTTCAGGATGTGCTAGTGGACATTTTTCAAGACCACTGCAGAAGCCGTTTTAGTTGACTTGCCCACTGAGGGATTAAGACTGAGTAAATTCGTACAGTGCCATACCACACATCTTGTGCTTTCTTTAGCAGCAATTGTCCTTTCCTCATCACTGTCGCTCTAAGCTATTAGGTCAGTCAATGTCCATTGATTTCCGTATTTGGCATGTATTGATCTTGGTTTCTAGAAAATAGGTCGCTCCTTATCACCTTAAGGCTGCCTGTGTGAGGCCAGATTATTGCCGAAGCGCTGAAATCCTCCTTAGGGATGATTGCGGCACTATACAAGTTACAGTAATCATTATAACGGATAGAATGGTGAATATGTTGATGGCAGTGGGGCTTGTTTATATGCAGTCATAAGTATTATAGTTAGCAAACATGCTGTTTATATATTTCTATTGGCTTGACATGTGAAATCATGGTTGTTCTTTTACGCTAAGAATTCTGATTTCCATGGGTGTACAGTATCTCTATTCCAATGTGACTACACAGAAAATCTGTTGAATATCATGTAAGAATTGACTGGACTGAAAATTGTTGGTAGCAATAGCTTCTATTCTCTTCTATTTCTCGAACTTTTAACTCCTAGCAAATTTGTTTTATACATATATCTAAATATATCTGGCAAGTTTTAACACCATTATTTGTTAGCTGGATCTGCACTTATTGGTAGACTATTAATTATATTATATACAATTGCTGATTGGGCTGATTTGGTTCAAATTCTATGACAAGAAAAGATGTGACAGTACATTAGGATTCTAAAATGTTTGTTGTGATCTGAAAATTCTGGACGATCTAAAAATACTGCAGGGAATATGAAAAACAACTGTGAATGCACTACAATAGACCTTTCCCATATTAGCATATTTTGGGAAAATACCTTCCTGGAATGCATCGTGTATACATTTTCCGGCTGGTAACCATGATAGCCGACTTGCAAACAGCATTACTTTACTATGGGAATCAGATACAGTGTTCCCTAGTATTTGGGACACTCAGCTATCATTCAACACCTCATCATATCTGAGTTTATAGTACATTAAAGCTTATCTTACCCCAAATGTTACCTCAGTGTTTGAAGTATCTAACTTGTCCTCCGGATCTTGTTACAGCATTAGTTATCAGTCGACCAGCACTGAGTTGAGGGTTTTGCCACTCTTATACCAGCCCTTGCAGCAGTCACACAGGCTACAGCAAGTGGATGGGCATAGCATTATCTGGCTCTCGGGACAGTTCCGTCGGAGTGTACTACACTTAAAGTATCCACCTAGTAGTGCAATCCGATGATTTGACTCCACCCGGTTGATATTGCCCATATCCAGCATTGTAGCCTGTACTATACCTTTTAACACTGAGTTGATGAATGAATTTCAGACATCGATTAAACACTCCAACATGGCATTTCATTTGTCTTCCAGCCCTTGTGGTTAGGATTTTACATCAATCATAATCCACAATCATAACCACACTGAGTTGATTGATGAAATGTCATACATTGTTTATCATTCAACATGCTGATTTCAGTCATCATCCAGCCCTTGTGATATTATTTTATGCTGGTAACACCGAGGGGATGAGTACATCATCAATATCATATACAGCTGATTCTGCCCCACAATGCCAAATGTTAGTGTAATTTATTAAGTAATGATGCGGATAGCTACAAGCCATATTATGCCAAGCAAGAATCGCTAAGCTTCTCTAGCAGACATGGTTATGACTAGAAAGGAAATGAGTCCGACTGCTCAAAGCAAATATCTTTTTCTGTTCTCTTAGTTTCTACAAGCGCCATTACGGTTTTTTTCAAATCGCTACAACCACCACCAACCCCCCCCCCCCCCCCGTCACACTCCTTAGTTACGATTAAGAGGATGGGCTATAGCTGCAGCAAAAAGCTGCAGGAGGTCTAATTTGCTTTATCCACCAACATGTCACAATGATTTGATAGATTGCCATTTGTAACACCTTACAAATACTGTATGCAAGTGCTTTTATATTTATTAATGTTTCTAGTTACATAAGTTATGTAGGTAATTATTTTATCACAGTCTTGTTTCTTTAGTTTTTAATTGTATGTTATGCCTTATGAAGCGTCTACACATTCATACTTAGTTTGCTTATATGTGTGTAGTCAATAGAAAATGATTACTATTATATCTTGAATCATAATGCCAGCGTGTACCGAGCAGCAGTTATTGTGTATTAAGGAGAGTATTCCAAGGTAGATATCCATTGGACAGAGTCTGCTATAGGGGATAAGAAAGGCATCCTGGGATTCCTAACTTTGAGTGATAATACCTTAGAGCTTCCTAAGCTTTAATTTATAGTACATTAAAGCTTATCTTACCCCGAATGTTGCCTCAGTGTTTGAAGTATCTAACTTGTCCTCCGGATCTTGTTACAGCATTAGTTATCAGTCGACCAGCACTGAGTTGAGGGTTTTAGCACTCTTATACCAGCCCTTGCAGCAGTCACACAGGCTACAGCAAGTGGATGGGCATAGCATCATCTGGCTCTCGGGACAGTTCCGTCGGAGTGTACTACACTTAAAGTATCCACCTCGTAGTGCAATCCGATGATTTGACTCCACCCTGTTGATATTGCCCATATCCAGCATTGTAGCCTGTACTATACCTTTTCACACGGAGTTGATGAACGAATTTCATACATCGATAAAGCACTCCAACATGGCATTTCATTTGTCTTCCAGCCCCTGTGGTTAGGATTTTACATCAATCATAATCCACAATCATAACTACACTGAGTTGATTGAGTGATATTATTTTGTGCTGGTAACACCGAGTGGATGAGTACATCATTAATATCATATACAGCTGATTCTGCCCCACAATGTCAAATGTTAGTGTAATTTATTAAGTAATGATGTTTTGTTATAGTAAGAAATAAATAATCAATATCATACTAGCTAGTATCTTGTGTTGTTGTGGAGCATAAATGTTCTTTAAGCAGTGCATATGAAAAACTGTGTTCATAATATTATTGAAGTCATACATCATTGGAAAGCTAAGCCAATTTTCTATACATTTCTTTTTTAGTTTTTATAGTTTTATAAAATTGAGTACAGTTGATTGCAATTTAAAAATATCCCCTATTGGCCACTTGATTTAATGAATCTAAGTGGAATGGTGTATTTTATATACAAAAATATACTGAACCAAAAAAGTTTAGCAACACTGAGACTATTACTGTATAAATGTTATTTAACAAAAACAATAAATTGATTCAAATATATTATTTAATTGATATGTCATTTTCCAATTTGAACAACAGTCTCTTGTTACTGTAATGCTAGCATCGCGGCTTTAACGGAAGGGTCCAATTTAAATAATGACACTGAGCTGTCAATACCGGTTGTGACCTCCGCACGCATTAACCACCGCCGTACATCGCTTTCTCATGCTTCGAATTAAGCACCTGATGTCACGAAGAGGAATCGCATCCCATTCCTGGAGCAGTGCAGCTTCCAGCTCCCGCACATTGTGAAGATGTGGATGGTTCTGACGCACCATACGGCCAAGAATGTCCCACACGTGTTCAATAGGAGACAGGTACAGTGATCGCGCTGGCCAGTCCAACACCGGAATGTTGTTAGCCTCAAGGAAATCACTGGTGACCCTAGCTGAATGAGGACGGGCGTTGTCTTGCTGGAACATAAAGTCTACATGATGCTGCATAAAAGGAATGACAACAGGGGCGACAACTTCTTTACAGTAACGTTGAGCCATTAAATTTTTGCGAATCACAATAAGATCTGTTTTGCCATTTTCATGGATTCCAGCCCACACTGTGACACTGCTGCCACGGAATCTGTCGTGCTGAATGATGTTGGCTGCATCATACCGTTCTCCTAAACGTTGCCAAACCGGTTGCCTACCATCCGCTCCATTGTTGAGCACGCCATCGCTGATGAGTTCTTGCCTATGCGAACCGATTCTTGATGTGACGCTCTGTAAGCGGAACAGCAACAAGTGGACGACGGGCATGCAGTCCAACATCATGGAGTCTGTTTCGCACAGTTTGTGCATGCACTGTAGTGCCGGTAGCGGTGTGCAAATTACGGGACAGCCGCGGTGCAGTCTCAAACCTGTGACGTCGTGTTGACGTCACTAAGTAGCGGTCTTCTCGTGGTGTTGTTGCTCTCGGTCTGCCAGATCGTGGTCAGTCATTAACATGTCCAGTTTTCTGCTCACGTTGGCAGAGACAGGAAATGGTTGAGACGTGAACATTAAAATGTCGAGCAACAGCGCGAACGCTCTGCCCAGCAGCTAGTCTTCCCATTGCTTCATGGCGCTGATTTTCGTGTAGCCCTGGGGGCTGGCCCATGTTCGGTTGGGTAAACTTTTAAGCATTTTCTGTTAACGTTCGTTATCTGCTTTTGCAATATGGTGAATTTTTGCCTTCGCTACCCACCAATGTGGGCCAGTGCATGAAAAATGCATTTTCACATGCAGTAAGCATGTGGCCGAGAAATGCAAGAAATGATTTGCATTTCTTCATGATCAGCGAGACATTACATTGACGAAACATGCCTGCAAATTTGGTTATAAATGGATGCATAGTTTTAATACAACAAACCAAACTTCACTGTTGCTAAACCTTTTTGGTTCAGTATATTTTTAAATAATGCATTAATGTTTCGGCAATTGAATACACTTTCCAATGATGCGGGTCAGTGGCTTGTTGGCGGCTATACCAGCCAGCAGTTTTGCTCTTGAGCGTTGATTTAGGAAAATCCTGGCGTAATGACGTCAATGTGGGAAAGGTGTATTGTGACATAGGCAGCTTTGCCAAAATTGTCGGAAATATGACTGACCAGCACAACAGACAGACTGGCAGTCCGACCACCCGACACACTAACCTACACTATTGCTCTTGTTGTTAAAATATTTACTTCCATTACTGACCTGGTACATAATATAGGTCCATGAATTTCACCATTATTTGAACATTCAATGAATTTTTGGACAGCAACTAGACACGGATATCAGTGAGGTGAACTCTTCCTTTTGATGTATGGCCATTTACTATCCAAAGAGCTTTCAAGAATTGCACATGAACATTTGTTGACTTCATGCGGTGTTTCCTACTTTCAGTTCTTCAGCTTTCCAGAATAGTTATATTACTGTTCAGATATATATGGGTATTGACTTTATTGGAAAATTTCATGAATTCTTCAAACTTTGTTGAATTTAATATGGACTAATTTATTCATAAACTGCTGTTTTTTCATATGACCATTTTATGTTCAAAGATAATTCAAGAATTGTATATAAACATTTAGTGAGTGCTCATGAACTTTTTCCCATGAATAATGATCTAGATTTATTCATGGATAGTTCTTAGAGAATTTACTGTGGATATTTGTGTCTGCATGCTAACTTGACTTAGATTATGTAAGTGTTCTGATAATGGTTACTGTGGTTTGGGTAGTGGTGTGTCCGTGCATACATAACTAGGTTTTTGATGTCATTGTGAGTGTGCATGCATACCTTGGTTTGGGTTGTTGTGTGTGCATGCATGCATAACTTGGTTTGGGTGGTTGTGTGTGCGTGCATGCTACCGTGCATGCATGCATCTGTTTAGTATCAATTCACCTTTCCAGAGTACCCACCCATCATATGACATCATAATGAACTGTGTGATGTGTACAATGGTATCATAATGAATGACGTCATGAATGACGTCGATAAGTACGTCACGAATGCATATTTGAAGACGGTCTATGCATTGTTGTACAAATTGTTTGCTTTTACTATTTCATAAATATTCTGTTGAATATTTTGAAACTAATTTGACTGGGCGCTGTTGCTGCCATAGGCAGCAACAGCACCCAGTCAAATTAGTTACAAAACATTCAACAGCTTCCCTGTATAGTTTTCAGGAAATTGATAGCTAGGGCATTCGGTGATCCCAACAAGGTGAGGTGTGGGTGGAGCTTAGCTAGTGATGGGCGGGGCATAGCTAAAAATGGAAAGATCCATTGTGTAAGCTCATGTTGATGGTCTTGACGGCAATTTAACTTATTGTCATCACTTTCAGTCAGACAGTCCTAAAAATATGTACCAAACTTCCTATTTTCATCCTTTGATTTTCTGGGAATCCAGAATGAATGAAACTACTGGCATTGTAAAAGCCTGGATATATTATTAACTCTACAATGTTTTATATTTACAGGTACTTCAGAAGGACATTGAATCTCAGTCTAAGGCCATCTCTGCAGTCCTGAAACTTAGCGATCGCTTACAAGCGGAGGACATACATGAGACCAACCACGAAAACCCCGCCTCGCTGTTTGTCTCTGTTGTGAATCTTGAGAGGAGCTGGCATGCGGTGTGGCTCCAGTCTGTGGAGTGGCAGTGTCGACTGGAAGATGCAATTGAGCATGAGAAGGTGACTATGCATGTAATATAGGATGTCCATGATTCAGACTCTATTTGCGATGAGAAGACTTGGTAGTGAACATAGGTGGTCTTGTCCATGTGTAACTATTAAAGGATCAAAATTGGTCAGCAACATACAAATTTTTTCTTATAAAATTTCAGTCCAAGGGAAAAATGTTTTAGAAAATTAACCACTGGAATAACTCCTTGTTAGAGTCAATTCATTAGCAGGTTTTTTGCAATATACTTCTTGGTTTGCAACTGGATATTTCCCAAGATCTGCTGCAGAAGCCAGTGTTGAACTGCTTAATCATTAAACTGTTATAATCAAAATATGTAGCTTGTCAGCTGACACCATCCAAAAACAGATCCATCAGGAAAGGGGAAGAGGTCTGAAAGTGAACAGTCTAAATTGTATGTTTTGGGTGAATTTACAATTTAATAAACATTCTGTTGAATATTTTGGGACTAATCTGAACAGCAGCAACGGCTCCCAGTCAAATTAGTTCCAACATATTCAACAGCTTACCTTTATAGACACCTTAAAATTGAGATTCTGTGAATTTATGGACCAATGTGTTATAATCAATTCAAATACGAGTACAAACAAGGGGGACGCTTAGAGTTATAGAAATGGGTGGGCATACATAAAAATGGTTTACTCAAATGAAATGAGTCATGTTAAATTTCAGTATGATGCATATTATGAATAGATCTATAGTTCAGATTCTTTTTGCTTTAAATTGTATACAATATATAGGATATTTTCTGCTAAAAGGAAAAGAAAAACTGAGAAAAAGATGATGAAATAATATTTAGGTCAGTTCATATAGCCACACAGCTGTTGACAGGCTTTAGAAGAAAGTATATGAAGAATGGGGAATTTTCAATGTGAAGTAGGGGAGGTACCTGTTGAAATGCTATGATATATGCTAGGTATTTGTTATTTATGGGCGCTCTGTTTTCTTGAAGAAAATAATAGTGTGTTCAAAGCTTAGCTTTTTGTTTCCAAGATGCGTTCAAACATTTCTGGTCAGTTGTCAGTATAAAGGAGCGCTCTTGTGCCAGTATTCGTATGGGAGTTGAAGTGAGAACAAATAGCCTATGAAAATAAACACTGGCCATATAAATAGCTGATACATTGATATTAGCCTGTCAAAACAAATATCCTCATAGATCTCAAGATTTAGGAGTTCCGCCTTCATGGATGCCTGGATTTCTTTGACATGGTTTTGTTCTAATAAAGAACGTCTGTATGAGTTAAATGCTTTGTCTTAGGAGGCCAAAAGGTAAACTGTGTATCTGTTATTCAGCTGTACATCTTGGTGATCTATACATTTTCTGTTTGACCAAGTATTGCTGATGTTGGATACATGTAAATCATGTCATGTTAACCCATTTAATTTTTAGTCTAGACTCGAGTTTAATTCAACCTGCCCGCCTGCCTGTTGGTCAGTCAGTCGGTCAAATCTTTGGCATCTCTGGACGTCTCATATTTTAGCACATCATACTTGTTTCCAAGTAGTTCATCATAAGGCGTTATTTTCTAAACTGCTCATCTGTGAAATCATGGTCACTCAAATGAGATTGTGCAATATCTTTTGATCAAATTTGAAACAAGTTTTCTAACTCAATTTGCATTTGAATATAATTTACTGTCACGTTTTCATTCTTGCAAAGTGAGTTATCTAATTATAAACCAGTATATATAAATGATGTAGATCTGTACCGTCTAAATCCTTGTTTAGACCTTTGTCCCGCACAAACCAGAATTAACAGTGCCGTTATGATAGAAGAAATATCATCAGTTGAATTTTTTTAAACTAATTTAACTGGAAGCAACAGTCAAATTAGTTTTAGAACTTCTCAACAGCTTTCCTGTATAGTGGTTTTGAAATTGAGACACTAGAATTTAAATGGTTAACATGTTAATTGTATTTAAAATTTATGTGTGTATGTTTTATGTAGTGGTTATGAAATCTGTGCATTTAGTGTTGAAACATGTAGATATTTTTCACATATATATATGAAAAATATCTACATGTTTCTACACTAAATGCACGGATTTCATAACCACTACATAAAACATACACACATGTACAGACTGTCTTCATGAGATGAGAAATGTTCATGCTGTTTCCACCAACAACTTTCAGTCAAATTGTTTTCAAAATATTCAGCAGGTCCAGAGTTAAGCACCATGGAAATTGTAGTCTGCAGAAATTCAGCAGGCAGACAGTTAAGAGGCTGCCGCCGGTATAAAATTGGTGTTTTGTGTTTAATAATTCACCTTTCTAGAGTATCCATCCATCATCTGACCTCGTATGACGTCATAATCAGCTCAATGCGTGTATGATGACGTGTAGTTTTTTGGAAATTGATAGTCAGGGTGTTCAGAGATCGATCGATCCCAACATGAGCGAGGTGTGGGTGGAGCTTAGCTAGAGATGGGCAGGGCATAGCTAAAACCGGAAAGGTCCATTTTCTTAGATGATGCTGAGGAGTATTATGATGGGAGGGTGATGGTGACGATGACGAGAATGGGAGGGTGATGATGATTATGATAAGTTTACATTCACGTGATTATGATAAGTTGGCTTAGAATAATGACTTTATAATTGCAACTTAACATTCATACAGCTGATATCAAGGTTAATATTGTTAATTAATATTATTAGCTCACCTGGCCTGAAAGGCCAAGTGAGCTTATGCCATGGTGACCATCCGTTGTCCGTCCATCAACTTTTCCTTTAAACGACTTCTCAAGAACCGCTGGGCCGATTTCAATTATATTTGGCAGGAAGCATCCTTAGGGCATAGGGATCCAAGTTTGTTCAAATGAAGCCGATCACCCAATTTGGCCGGAGCCCATCATGGATTTGAGCCAATTTTAGGAAACGTCTTTAAAAATCTTCTCCCAAACCGCTTGGGGAATCGATTCAAATCTCATGAAACATCATCTAGGGAAAGAGGTAAGCCAAGTTTGTTCAAGAAGACTCGATTGACCAAATGGTTCGGTGGCCATCTTGGATGACCTAGTTTTCCTGAAAACGACTTCTCAAGAACCACTGAAGGGATCTGGCCGAAATTAGGGAGGTATGATTAGGGACTAAGGGCCATTAAACCTTGTTCAAGGGAAGTTGATCCGTCAAAAAACATGGCCGCCATGGACCAATCAAAATGTAGTGTGTTTGGTGGTCATATTGAATTTTTTTATTTGATGGATTTTGAGGCCAAAATTGGTTCTGTATATGTTTTTTGGTATTCTGAGCTCAATTTTCGAAACTGTTGGATAAACGGTTTGGCGGCCGTCTTGGATTATTTTCCCGACAAAGGCGCCCATACTAAAGCAATGGGAAATTTAAAATGTCTTCTTCTGGAGAACTTGTAGGCCGATTTCAATTATATTTGGCAGGAAGCATCCCTAGGGCATAGGAAGCCAAGTTTGTTCAAATGAAGCCGGTCGGCCAATTTGGCCGGTGGCCATCTTGGATTTTGGCTGATTTTAGGAAACGTCTTTAAAAATCTCCGAAACCGCTTGGGGAATCAATTCAAAACTGATGAAACATCACCATGGGAAAGACGTAAGCCAAGTTTGTTCAAGAGAACTTGATCTTCTTCTTCTTTTCGTTCGCTGATCATACCGCCAGTCCTGTAAGTGACTATCGACATGATCATAAGCGTTAAGTGCGTGGATCCATGGTTTATTAGAGTGCGCCGTGCAGCCTGGAACCTCCGTCTTCAGCACTCGAGGTTTCTGTCAGGGTTACCTCACCCTTACCTCCTTTAGTCGCCTCTTACGACACGCAGAGGATACGGAAGGTGTATTCTAAGCCTTTTAAACTACAGGGCAAAAGAGAACTTGATTGACCAAATGGTTTGGTGGCCATCTTAGATGACTTAGTTTTCCCGAAAACGACTTCTCCAAAACTGCTGAAGGGATTTGGGAGATATGATTAGGGACTAAGGGCCATTAAAGTTTGTTCAAGGGAAGTTGATCTGTCAAATAACATGGCTGCCGTGGGCAAATCAAAATCTAGTATGTTTGGCGCCATATTGTATTTTTTTATTTGGTGGATTTTAAGGCCAAAATTGTTTCTATATATATTATTTTGGGTATGCTGAGCTCAAATTTGCCATTTTCTAAACTGTCGGATAAACGGTTTTGTGGCCATCTTGGATTATTTTCCCATACTAAAGCAATGGGAACTTTTAAATGTCTTCTTGAGAACTACTAGGCCGTTTTTAATTATATTTGGTAGGAAGCATCCTTAGGGCATAGGGATCCAAGTTTGTTCAAATGAAGGCAATCGGCCAATTGAGCCGGCGGCCATCTCGGATTGCG
The DNA here is from genome assembly GCA_034401795.1 of Chaetoderma sp. LZ-2023a. Taxonomy (NCBI): domain Eukaryota; kingdom Metazoa; phylum Mollusca; class Caudofoveata; order Chaetodermatida; family Chaetodermatidae; genus Chaetoderma; species Chaetoderma sp. LZ-2023a. Next base: position 63,380,722 of record CM067373.1, read on the forward strand.
TCTGATTTTTAGAAATGTCTTTAAAAATCTTCTCTGGAACCGTTTGAGGGATTGTTTCATAACTCATGAAATATCATCTAGGGCAAGAGCTGCATCAAGTTTGTTGAAGGGAACTTGATTGGCCAAATGGTTTGGCAGCCATCATGGATAACCAATTTTTTTGCCAAAACAACTCCTGAACGACTGAATGGATTGAGCTGAAATCTGGGCGATATTATTAGGCTCTGAGTGCCATTAAAGTTTGTTCAAGGGAAGGAGCTACATCAAAAACATGGCCGCAGTGGACCAATCAAAATGTAGTATGTTTGGCGGCCATATTGGACTTGCAAAGATGTCCACAAACTCATTTAAAAGACTACTCCTAAACAACCGACCAACAATTTTTCCAGGAGTCCAGGTGAGCGACACAGGCCCCTTAGGCCTCTTGTTATGATAGTGATGGCGACAATAACGACGACGGCAGTAATTGTCAAGTGAGGATGATGATGACGATGATGATGCATTTCTATGTTATATGCTGTCAATAAATAACATACTATAACAACAGAAAGCAAAAGAGTATTAAAAAATTTGAAGCGATGCCAATTTGTAAAAGATTCATTTACAAAGATCACCACAAGAGCAATCTATCTGATGGAAGCTAGTACATTATGACTGTGGAGTGATCATCAATCTTAATTGAAGTTGTTTTCTGCTGAAGCAATCAGAACATTATAAATGAACAATGGGTAAAACCTGCATTTATCTTCGTCCAGTAATACATTTGTACTGAATACATTTGTTAAAGCTAGCCATATACACATGTTTATTCAAACCTCTTTCAAATTTACATTTTGATGGTTCATTTTAAGAATGTGTTTATTTAATGTTTAAAGCGTGATTTTTCTACAATTGTCTTTTTGTAAGGTCAACATCAATGCTTTTTTGTATATTCCTTTCTATATTTACTTGATAAATTGTTTGCGCCGTTGCGATGCAAACTCAAAGCGCTGTTTTGAGATCAATTCTAGATCGTTAAAATTCATGACTGGGGTTTCTAATTTCAAACGCGTCTAGTGATCATCGAATTATCAGAGAGACAGGAAATGTGCATGAGCATGTGTCCGTTAGTTTTAACACTGCAGTATAAACAGTAGCGAGTAAAGAATAACCTAAGTTGTTTTAGCTGGGGGCTAATAAAGTATGGTCAGGTGTATTTGTATTTGTAAAAATGAACTCTTAACAGATCAGTTGAAGGATCTGTCCTCAGAAATGCTAAGTGTTCTATTAGCATATCTAATCAGATAAAAATAGTACTCGTTCACTTTTAGCACTTCATTGTGTATGAATACTGTTCATAATCGTTTTCAAAATATAATCTAGTGTGTTCCTTGTTAACCCTTTGACACTCATATCAGCCAAAAACAGCTTCTGCAGTGGTCTTGGGAAAGATCCACTTGCAGACCAAGAGAAGACTATTTTTGAAAATTTACCACTGGAATGACTGGCTCGATAACCGAGCCAGTCATTCCAGTGGTAAATTTTCAAAAATAATCTCTTGGTCTGCAAATGAACATTTTATATGAAAATATTTTTGAACAAATTCAAGTGTTAAAGGGTTAATTAGGTTAGAATCCGTGTTTTAGCAAATACAAAATAATCGAACCAAGTTAAAGGTACATATTAATAGCAAAATGAGTGAAAATATTATTGGTTAAATTGTATACTTTTAGAGGCTTAACCTGGGCCTACATGTAATGAGACCAAGTATATCTTAGCATATGATGATTTCATTACGTATAAATAAATGTAATTTTTAAAGTTGACAGCTTTAAAAATTGTATTAATCTATATGGAATGAAATCATCATACCGGTATGTTAATATTTATTTCATTTCATTTCGTCACACAATTTCAGCCTCTAAAAGTAGACAATTTTAACAATTTTATTTTCACGCATTCTGGTGTAAATATGCACCTTTAATTAACACTTTCATCACTGATATTAAATTCTCACTTAAAAAACCCATACAGATGTACGTTGAATATTTTAAAACTAATTTGACTGGGAGATGTTGCATCCTGAGACAGTAACACCTCCCAGTCAAATTAGTTTCAAAATATTCAACTGAATATTTTTTACAATATAAACAATTTGCCGTATTTGTACTCTAGTTTTGAATGGGTTAAACCATTGGTAGCTTGTTCTTAGTGACATTGTTTAACTTTTCTGACCTGGGACCTATTTGCTGTAGTTAGAATCGGAAAGAGATCTGAATTATTCGATTAGAAAGTAGAATAGAATTTTAATAATTCCATTTAGACATCTCATTTGTAGATGGTAATCTGCGTAAAAATTGTTGTTGAACAATTTTTTTAGATATTTGAATTTTAAATAGATAAAAATTAAGATGGGCCTTCTCATAAATTGATGAAAGAGATATATTTCAAACAAATCTGTTACTATTTAATCGAGCGAGGATGGGAGGATCTGACTTTATAGGAGAATTTCGAGGCCATTGCTGACAATATGTTAAATATGGCAATTGCCACTTCTAGTGAGTTAAAGTGCCCATAAAGTAACAAATAGTCTGAGATTTATTTGAAATATATGGCTTTTAGTAAGGTCTGGGAACCATAAGCATTCAGTATGTACCAGTATGTGCACTTAAACACATACTGGGTAGAATATATGATCATCTTTGTCAGTGAAACTCAATCTATGTTCTACAGATTTTTTAAACACTAGGTAAGTTTCACAACAATGCCATTCATTGCATTGAATTTAAGTTATTGACTCTTGCGTAGCGGAATCCATGACCTAGGTATCTCCCTCGGAGAATACTACATCTGCAGCCTGTCTGAAGGGGAAAGCACTCTTACATAATTCGCAAAGATGTTTTATTAGAGATTTTTTTAATTCGTGAACCATGTTTGGGGGTTACTCGTGGAAATAATATATGACTAATCAATAGGATTTTATATGGACATAATGTTATACATCATAAGCATATTATGTCATTACACTTGAGGCAACATCATCTCTCATAAGCATATTAGCAAAGAAAACGTGCCTTTTTGGAACACTTTATATGCCTTTGTGTTTCTCCTTTCGAGCATAAGGTAGATTTCACCAGCCTAGCTACATGCTATATGCATTTGAGAAATACAATCTGCATCATAACTAGTTTAAAGAATGGAGTTCACTATTTTACGGTAAGACACGCCAAAACTGATGTTTGCAGTGGTCATAAGAAATATCAGTCATAAAAAATATTTATTCTTGACCGGTTATTGTTGCCTGTTTACTATTATTTCTCAACAATGAATAATCATGCTTCAATGAAACTTTATACACATGTGCTCTAATCAATACAGATTCACAATATATCTTATTAATAGTTTTAATTTGTGGCAGTCAAAATAGAATTTCATTGGTTTTCAGATTAAAATATTTTTCACATCTTTTGACCCTTTATTTGTGTGGAGCCTTATCTGTCAACAATAACTCCAGAAATTTCGACAAAATTGTATGTACACCAGAATCTGTATATAAATGTTATCACGCCTCTGAAGATGCTATCAGATGTATATCTACAGTAGGGAAATGTCAGAAATGCCAAATCTGCTCTTAATGTAAGGACTTCTGTTGAATATTTTGAAACTAATTTGACAATAAAATTTTTATTAGTTTTTGACGATTTTCGTGAAATGGCCATATTATTTGTATAAATTTTGCCCATCTACGACATTTCTCTGTGTCCCAGCATTAGAAAAGGCGTATATTTTAAAAATAATTTGACTGCAGTTTTAAATTGGTTCCAAAACAATCATCAGAATCCGTGAAAATTCATGTCAAAATTTGGTCGAATTGGTTCCAAAACAATCGTCAGACTTTGTGAAAGTTTGCGTCAATATTTTGTGAATTTACTATAAAAAACTATGTAGCAATCAAATGCTTCTGATCATTGGGGTATCAAGCAATTAATTATTTAAACATTTACGTGCCTGGACTATGACACGGGACGGGCAGGCTTGAATGTCTGGAATAGATGTTTATAGAGCTGCCTTGCTAGAGTAATCAAACCACCAATGCATTAGTGGTATATTACAAGACTAAACACTAAATTATGCCTGATTAGAATAAATAATCTATTTTTTTATATTTTTCAATTATTTTTTTTACACTCGATTATATAATCGCCAGCAAAAATAATCGACTATCGATGAAATATCGATTAACCGAACAGGCCTACCCAAGCCCTAGACACAGTGGTCCCAAACCATTTAGACTGAGTCAAATCAATATTCAGCATATAATTTCCTAGGCTAGAGATAATTCCTGAAGATTTCCGGCAAGGCTAAAACAATGTTATTTACCCTTTAATGGTCAAATTTGTTCAAGAAAATCCTAATATTTGCTTATTGAATGTCCATTTGTAGGCCAAGAGAAGACTATTTTTGAAAATTTACCACTGGAATGACTGGCTCGGTTATCGAGCCAGACATTCCAGTTGTAAATTTTCAAAAATAGTCTTCTTGACCGCCTTGACCATTAAAGAGTTAATCTAGTTTGAAACTAGGTTTGTGATATTAGTCCAGACTGGAAAACTAATTAATATTCCTGATTAATATGCAGTGCACATAATGAACAATTATCAGGTTTACCCTAAGAGCACCAACATCTGGAATTCATAGTTTTCATATCGTTTCATATGACAGCATGTGAAACGATTTAAAAACTATGAAATCCAAATTACTGGTGTTCATTTCGGAAACAATTTTGCTGTAATGACAGCAGTAGTATTCAGTAACTGTGTTTCCAAAATGCGCGCCTAAGGTTTTTTCTACTAGCACTATAGGAATTAACTTGTTGACCTCTGTGTGATAAGGGTTGAGTATATATTACACAGAACATGTTAACCATGAAGTTTGTTGAAGAATCTTTCAAGTTTCTCATAGAAAATGTCCATTTGCGGATCAAGGGATAATTATTATTGAAAATTTATGACTTGCTCGATTATCTACCCAAGTCATAGCAGTGGTGACTTTCAAAAAATTAGTTTTCTATTCATCTGCAAATGGGCATTTCCCAAGACCACTGCAGACTGTTTTTGGTCAACTTGGTTTAACCCTTTAATGGTCAAGCCAGCCAAAAGCAGCCTCTGCAGTGGTTTTAAGGAATGTCAATTTGCAGGCCAAGAGAGGACTATTTTTGAAAATCTACCACTGGAATGCCTGGCTCGTTAACCGAGCCAGTCATTCCATTGGTGATTTTTCAAAAATAGTCCTCTCTTGGCCTGCAAATGGACATTCAATACGCAAATATTTTGGTTTCTTTACCAAATTTGACCATTAAAGCGTTAAACTTATGACTTGGTAATGAGCCAGTGTTCACGCATACTAATCTACTATTACTATCCCGCTAGAATACAGTAGCTTACGCAAAGTTACAGAAATTGTATAACATTTAATTCTAAATTTTGGCTAAAAAAAGTATAGTGTTATTTAAGTAAAAGTCATTCATATACACTTAGTCACGTGTTGTGTATAATATGGTTTTGACTAACTCTGATTAAATAGTGTGTGTGAAAATGACTCTCTAAAAATGTTATTTGGGCTAGTAGTACATGTCTATATATCTATTGGCAAGGATCTAGTGTTTTATTGTATTTAAATGTAACAATTTTGTCTTATGTTTGTTGATTTGTTTTCAACAATTCAGTCTTCACATATCAAATTTTTCAATTGATTTTAATTTCTGTTATATTCTGTACTAAGTTATCAGAAAACAGAATGCAGTGCTTGAATGATGTTAGTAATTTAGTAATTTATTTTTGGAAATTAATGGTCATGCACGCGCACACACACACACACACACACACACACACACACACACACACACACACACACACGCACACGCACGCACGCACACACACGTGTAAGTACGTGTGTACGTACACATATTTCTCATTCATACTAAAATTAGAGGGTGTTCATGGACTCAGAACTATGAATTATGATGGTTTCATGCTAGATTGTGTAGGTATTTTTTGCAAAAACCTATGAAACTGATCATTATAAAACAATCATAAAAGATTTTATGGGGTCCCAAGGGGTCCCATGGAACCCTCTGTCACAACTTCTTTGGGTCCCAAGCTGGGTTTTGGCAGTATATACCCTCAAATAGACCCTTATGAGAATCCCTACTCACCATCATTATCAATGTGTGTCCCAGAACACATGCCACTCCACCCGCCAAGATTTTCTACATTGGATCATTATATATATATATATATATATATATATATAATATATATATCATCAGATTTTATCTAAGATATATCGCTACGTTGTCAAGGGCGATATTGTGCTAAATTGATTTGTTACCTTACAGCTCATAAATAAGTTTCCAGAACAAACACGGAAACGTGTTAGTTAGGACAATTTTCTGTGAAGGCAGCAATGACTTCCTATCAAATTAAGTTCAAAATATTCAACAGTACGTTTTATTTTGTCATTTAAAGATGTTAAGTTATTTCTTAATAGCTGTTGTGTAGAAGAGATTCTGTCTTCAAAGACCACTTTCTGGTTCCCTTATGTATTTATTTGATTTAAAAAAGTAAGCATAAGTTTTGTTATGCATCGCCTTAGAGCAGTAAAAAGTAGAGGTGTATAATCAGACTTTATTTTTGTGTACCTGACAATGCTAATTATATATGCTTAAACATGTTTTGTGTCGAGGCACCTTGAGTACGTGTTTTCATCTTCAGTTAATTTGCTTGTCTCAGTAGCTTTCTCACAGGAAAAAGGAAGGGAGAGCTTTACATATCTAATGAGAAAGTAAACAATGTTGTTTGTTTTTTCAAACAATTATCTATTTCAAGAATTTAGTTCCATCGTTTAGAACATGTAGGTAATAGGCTGAACCTGGCATCACATACACAGACACTTTTGTAAGGTCGTAGGGTTAAAGTTAAACAATGTACGTCAATTGTCATCAGATGTACATTTTGTTGTCTTCTAGATGGCTAATTTATTATGGCCAGAATGGAGGTGGTGTCTGTAGCATGTCTGACTACGACAAGAATAGACAGATCTGATCTATCTCTCAAGTATATGATGTCATAATCAATTCTGTCACATGTGAGCTGATGTTACACTCATAATGACATATCCTAACTCTGTCACGAGGCTCGAAAACTGTGTCAAATATTCGAATTGCAGGGCATTGATAAATATGCAATTTAAATAAAATTCTTTTGAATATTTTGAAACTAATTTGACTGAGAGCTGCTGCTGCCATAGTCAACAACAGGCAGTCATTACTTTCAAAATATTCAACAGATTACCTCTATAGTTATCTTGAAATTTGGATTACTCGAATTCAATATCCAAAGTATATAAATCGATCTCAACAAGCGCAAAATGGGGGTGAAGCTTTGCTAGAAATGGGCGAGGCATACCTAAAAACGGATCCTATTATAATGGTTTGTTGCTCATGATATATACTCCTGACATTATTAACCCTAAAGGCCAAAACACCAAAATGCTTGACAATTTTATAAATCTTCTGTTGAGTATTTTGAAACCACAATTTGACTGGAAGCTGTATTTTGAAACCAATTTCACTGGGAGCTATTGCTGCCACAGGCAGAACAGCTGCCTGTAGCAGCAACAGGTTCCTGTCAAATTAGTTTCAAAATACTCAACGGCTTGCCTGTATGCTTTTGTAAAATATGATTGTGGGAATTCAGGGTTCAAATGGTTAATTATCAAATGCACCATCTTAACTGATAAGCTAATGTGTGTGTGATATTGTGCTTTTTGTTTTTTCAGTGTCTGGTAAAAGGGAAACACGCACCTGGATCCAGTCCTGAGCTTCACGATTCATACGAGGACGACAGTGATTTCTTTCATCACGTTAAAGACAATAGCAGCACTAACTGGTCCCATGAAGCAGTAGGCTGGGATTCCGATTCTAGTTGTGACATTATTCCATTTCCTGCTGATGAATACGAGAAGATTATATTGACCAGTGATGTAGAAAATCACGATGTAGGTGTGCCTGATGATGGGGTGTTTCTGTTTGATGAAGTAACTGATATCGCATATGATAAGCACATGCCCGAATGTCTCATATCATCGCCTCCCGCATTTAGCGGCACCTGTGAACAACCAGCCAGCCCAATTAGTACGTCTACGCCAATAACTGTTCCGTCTTGTGACCCGCCTAGCGATATAAAATCAGAAATGCGGGACCGTTTTGAGGATACCAGCTTTATGGCATTCTCTACTAGTGCCATTAAGCGAGGAAAGTCAGAAAGCCGAGATGTTGGTTATGCGAGTGAGGGCTTATCCAATGATGAAGGCCATATATTATCCATAAATTCTGGCAGTAAGAAGCAGGTTAAGTCGCCATCGTTGAGTCATCTTTTTGATTCGGGATTGGACCAAAGTTTAGGGACCAATTATACAAATTCAATACGAGAGAAGCGTAGACCAGCTTCACTGCCTCTAGATGGCCTGTGCTTCGGCAAAACTTTTGGAAACCTGCTGTTGTCATCTTCTGGTAAAGATTCAATTCTACGACAGTCAATAACAAGTGCTTATGACACCGGTGGCTCAAACTGCTGCAGTGATGGTGAGCCGATCAGTGAAGGTGGATCGAGTTCCATGACACAGGAAAGAGTCGAGCAAGTCCTCTTGTCACCAACTTCACAGTTATATAAACTAACTGCAGTAGAGACAGATATATCTACTGACGAGCACTTGTCCAGCTCAGATAATCGACATAAATACTCTAATAACAGGTTGTCAGGTATTGTTGTAGACAAACGGTCACGCAGTGAATCCGCTGATCACGCAATAAAATCTAAGTGTAAATCCAGTCCTTGTAAATCCAAGTCCTATGTTAATGGTGATATCAGCTGTGGTGAAGCTAGCGGTGAGGAAACCAATGATGAGAGTGAATCACTAGATGAATTCTCAACAGCTAGTGAGCATGAACACGTTTCAAATAGTATAGTTTTCTGTAGTACAACCACACTGAAGAATCGTGTTAATTCTAGTGCTAGAACCCTGAATGAACAAAACCATGGACTCACTGAGTCTATGTCACCTTTCATTCAGCGCAGGAAAGAACGCAAACTTCGGCGAAGACGTCCACTCAGTATGGACGTTGCTGACTTACAAAGTGGCTCGTGTAAAGATGCGGGTGCGGAGAAATCTGTTTCTAGTTTATCTGAAAGTGCCATAAGTTCCTCAAAATGTACAATATCTCATCCTTGGTCAAATGATTTGATAACCTCATCATCAGCTCGGACAGCGGGCAATTCATCGGGATCTGAGGGAGGGCTGATATCGAGCATGCGTCATATCAAAGTCCATTCATCCAGTAGCGGCAGCAGTTCTGAAACAGATAGCGGTAAGATTACAAATTTAAATTATTAACCCTTTAACACTCAAATTTGTTCAAAGAAAATTTAAATTTTCTCATATTAAATGTCCCTTTGCAGACCAAGAGAAGACTATTTTGGAAAATTCACAATTGAATGACTGGCTCGTGTCATTACAGTGGTAAATTTTCAGAACTAGTCTTCTTTTGGTCCGCAAAGGGACATTACTCAAGACCACTGCAGAAACCATTTTTGGCTGGCTTGAGTGTTAAAGTGTTGCATAAATGTGTTTTCATGTCGCTTTTATCTTACATTGACACCCACACGCACGCATGCACGCTCACTCACGCTCACTCACCCACACGCACGCACGCTCACTCACGCACGCATGCACGCTCACTCACCCACACGCACGCATGCACGCTCACTCATGCACACGCACACTCAATCACCCACACGCACGCATGCACGCTCACTCACGCACGCACGCATGCACGCTCACTCATGCACACGTGCACGCACGCACACGTGCACGCACGCACACACGCATGCACGCACGCATGCATGCACGCTCACTCACGCACATGTGCACGCACGCACGCATGCATGCTCACTCACGCACACGTGCACGCACGCATGTACACATGTATTGAGAATCCATTTCTAACCCTTCCCAATATCTCAATATCATTTTAGGCATATCAAGAAGTGGGTAAACATTTTTGAAAATAATTTGACTTGAAGTGGATGCTGCCAACAACAGCGATAGCCTTCTGTTAAGTTAATAACAAAATATTCAAGAAAATATTTGCTGCCTTTTAAAGAAGCTTCTTTCTGATCTGTAAGGTTTGAAAAGACCAGTGATCCAACATCTACTGTCAGATCCCTCATGGTTCATGATTTATACAGGTTTGTCTACTCTGATTTCCTATAAACCTCTTTACACCATTTCATTCTTATATCTTAGATAAATGACCTCTTTGGAAAGTATGTACTGTGTATGCATGGCACTGCTGCTGCTGCTAAGTGCTGCTGCTGCTGCTAAGTACTGCTGCTGCTGCGGCTAAGTACTGCTGCTGCTGCCACTGCTGCTCATGTGGTCCATGGCGTGTTTGTTATTAGATGACTGTATATAAGCATGTTTTTTTATTCCAGCTTCATACGTGACCCCTAAACAGTCTCCCTGTGACTCGGACTCAGACAGTCACAACACAAGCTCTACGACATACCACTGGGACACATATCAGGTAGGCTATCTGAGAGCATCATGAAGTTTCTAGGCAATGATTACGTTAAAATCCTGGTGCCAATGATAATAAAATAAATTGAATATGATTCTTGTTGACCTGCCAATGGACCTGTCCAATTTATCCATCCATCATATGACATCATAATCAGCTACGTGATGTGTAGGATGGCATCATGAATGATGTAGATAAGTACGTCATAAACGCAAAATTGAAGACGGACTAAGCATTGTTGTACGAATTGTATGTCTTTACTATTTAATAAACATTCTGTTGAATATTTTGAAACTAATTTGACTGGGTGCTGATGGTGCTATAGGTTTTCTAGAAATTGGTAGTCAAATGAGAACTCGACTCCTCCATTATCTTGGGAAATATACGTTTGTAGGCCAAGTGACGACTTATTGTCGACCCCTAAGCAAAGAGGAGGATGGCTCAATATAGTGGCATCCGCCATCTGATCTGAGTATTAGGTAGAATGCTAAAGTTGTTAACCCATACCACTCTGATGTTAAAATTTTAATTTTTCAAATTAAAGTAAACAGTGAACTGGTGTTTATTTTTCAACAAATTTGGTGTAAGATGGCGCTGTCGTAGACAGCAACATATTCCACCAAAATTGTTGAAAAATGTACACTAGCTTCTTTGCTATCGACACAGTAAAAAGACAGAATATTGACACCAGCGTGCTAAGGGTTAAACATGTCTCGAATGTGAAGGCCATGGGGCCGTATTCACGAAGAGGGCTTACATCCTAGAAAAGGCGTAACTACGGCGTAAGCCCAAAATGTGGCCTAAGTCGGTATTCACGAAAAGGGCATATCTTACGCCGGGTGTAACTTATGCCCTCCAACTACAAGGCATAAGTCATTATTTATAGCGTTTTTGGCGTGGTCTCGAAGTTTAGTCGAATTTCGGATATTGCAAATTTTATAAATTGAATTTGAATTTAGCTGGCCTTTTGTAAATATTAAGTGTTATTTAATGTGAAGCCATAGCAGGCGTTTTAAAAATATTTGAGCTGAATACTTTTCCTATTTCTGTATTCAAAGCACCCACGGTGCGCTGAATGTGAAGCTGAAACAATTTAGTAAATACGTAGAGCAATACGTCATTGCCTGGCAACGAGCGCGCGTGAACGACCTGAATGGCGCGCTGCGCTCAAGTCAAGTTTACCCAAAAAGGCTTCAGAATGCTACGGAAAAGTTGTAAGAATATAAAAATTACATGTTTTCGCAGCACTTAGTTTTTGTAATATCAAGCATATTGCTAATGAATGGTTTATGCTAGGTTAGTCAGACTCGATAGAATGGATATTATTTATTTATTTATTTATTTGTTAGTATTAAGCGTACATACACAATTTTGAGTTTTGGTAGCTAGCCTGTTCCGTATTCCACGTTGTAGTGAAAGCCACATATTTTGACAGCTGTTGACGCATGCGGTACTGCGTGAAATAGCGGCCTATTTGACCCACAAATTCTGGCCTACATGCATTACAGCGGCGCATTTATTAAGCCCCTCTTCGTGAATACGGCGTAACTATGAGGCATAACCAGAGGGCGTAAGTTATGCAGGGCGTAAGTTATGCTCTCTTCGTGAAGACGGCCCCTGGCCGTGAGTTGAAAATTTATCACTGGAATGCCTGGATCGATAACCAGGCCATCATTAGTGGTAAATTTTTTTTTAAATCTTGACCAGCAAATGAACATTTACTAGGCATAATTTGAGATTTTCTTAACCAATTTTGCCAAGTAAATGGTCAAGCAATTACTATTTTCTTGTAGTCACCTCTGTATCCGACGAACAGTGATGCAGCCAGCGAGGAACCACTTCAGTGGGAGCCACAACTGGAATTAGAAGATGACTTTGTGTTGGGTTGGGGAGCTGGTAAGCCAAACCGTCGGCATCGTGATGCAGCACTGCCTGTACGAACTGTGGAAAAGCGTGTCAAGGTACACAGGGTAAGCATGAGTTTCCACTACTGTGGGTAAGCATGAGTTTCCACTACTGTGGTTAAGCATCAGTGTCCACTACTGTGGGTAAGCATCAGTGTTCACGACTGTGGGTAAGCATCAATGTCCACTACTGTGGGTAAGCATCAGTGTTCACTACTGTGGGTAAGCATCAGTGTTCACTACTGTGGGTAAGCATCAATGTCCACTACTGTGGGTAAGCATCAGTTTCCACTACTGTGACCGTAATATCATTAATGTAGATAAGACGTGTTTAATATTTTGTAACCCTTTAATTGTTAAATTTTGTCCAAAACTGAAATTCTCAGCTCAGAAAATGTCCAGTTACAGGCCAAGAGAAGACTAATTTTGTAGATTTACCACTGAAATGATGGGCTCAGTTATTGCACCAGGCATAACTAGTAAGTTTTAAAGAATAAATTTCTCTTAGCCTGCAATTGAAGCATTTCTCAAGGCGACTGCCGAGGCCCTCTTTGGTCTGCTTGACCATTAAAAGCAGTTAGTTGAAGGATTTTGCTGTTAGTATATATATATTTGAGGGTTTAAAAGCAGTTAGTTGAAGGATTTTGCTGTTAGTATATATATATTTGAGGGGTTTAAAAGCAGTTAGTTGAAGGATTTTGCTGTTAGTATATATATATTTGAGGGGTTTAAAAGCAGTTAGTTGAAGGATTTTGCTGTTAGTATATATATATATTTGAGGGTTTTACATACTATGTTTTAAATTTTCATTTATCTTCTATCCTGATTATTTTACTTAAATAAGTTAATGATTATAAGCAAGAAACTGTTCGCTTAATATAATTTTTTGTTTTTTTAATATATTCATGGAAGTTTAAAATTAAATATATACTCTTTGATTTTCATTGTTAGAACTCCATCCATCACCAGGATGATGACAGTGATTCTGATCTTGAGGATTTACAGTACGTCATCGATCAATCAGAGCATCAGATCAAGGTCACACAGAAGTCATTGTATAAACGGCGGAATGACTCACTTGGAACTGGAATCAGTCTCCGACCAGCTAAATATGTATGTATAAATCTTTCGAAATTTGTTCATCTTTCTTACTATGATGTAAACGTGTGTCTGTAATGTAGGATTTAGCATTTGTAGATGCATCTAAACGTCAGCATTTTGTGACAGTTGCTAAATAGAAGTCTTGTTGCTCTAAGTTGTTGCTGATTTAGACATTCAATGTCCTTCGAAGAATCCATTTGTAGTGGACACCCGTTTTCTTTCTGATTGATCGAACAAATTTATGAATGACCAAATAAATGATCGACAGACTCACTCACTGACTGAAGCAGTCACTGAGTGATAGACAGCGGCGACCGCAGCTGGATGAATGAATGAATTAATGATTGAATAAGAATTGCACACTGTAGTTTTTTGTTTATTAGCACTTTAACACTCAAGATACCCAAAAATGGGTTCTGCAGTGGTCTTCAGAAATTTCCATTTGAAGACTATTTTTGAAAATTTACATAGTTTGGGAATGACTGTGACCTAGCCAGTCATTCTGATGCTAAATTAAAAAAATTATCTGTTGGTCTACAAATGGCCATTTTCTATGAGGAAGATCAAATGGTTAACCCAGACTTGTTGAGAAGAATGTTGAGATATGTCTGTTTTGTTTCATCAGATGGAGCATCTTCTGACGTGTCAAACTAACCTGAACTGTCTAGTTGAGGTGGACAAGCATCTAGGTGATGCCTTACCAGAAGAACATACAAAGATCCATGGTAAGACATGTTACCCATACGTCATCCTTAAAACATGATCAAATTGAACACTTAAAATGTGCAAATAATAATGTGTTAAACAAATACATGTACGTTATAGAGCATCAAACAGACAGACAGACAGACAGACTTAATCTAGTTAAAAGTCGATGCTATGACAATTGAATTGTATCAATTGGTATCAATGGCAGCAACAGCTCTCAGTCAAATTAGTTAAAAAATATTTGTTTATGGTCTGTGAGGATTAAATGTTTAATAGTTAATACAAATCAATTGTCATATCATAGACTCTGTCTGTCTGTCTGTCTGTCGTTACACTGAGAAAAATGCATTGGCACAGGAATTTAATTAAAAATTTCTTTACCTAAATTTGTCCTATCGAGACCAAGTTTAGATTTACTTCGAGTAGTCCCACCGTGAGATTAGTTGGTGTAAAGTGTACTAAGCAGTAGGTCGCTTCAGCAGGTAAAGGCTGGGATTGATCCTACATTATAGAGAAACTGCGCACACGAACGCGTGCACGCACACACGCACGCACGCACACCTGAATGAATGCACGAACGCACGCAATAATACATGCGCACAATCAATACATGCACGCAATATTGCAACAAATGCATGTATGAACAAACGCACGAATGCATGCACGCACACACCAATGTACTCACGAATGAATGCACACACACGCAAGCAAAGACGCACGCATGTACGAATGTATGAGCACACACACACGCACAAACATACACATGCATGCACGCACGCACACACACACACTTTTGCAGACACCTTTCTCCCTCTCTGCCCCTCTCCTTCTCTCCCTCTCCCTCCCCCTCCCTCCCCCTCTGTGTCAAATTTTTTACCTTTCTGGCAATGCTTCCTAAGTCGCAACTCTAGCTTGTCATACGTGTTTAGAAATTTCTCAATAAAGTTTGATTGTGCTATAAGTTAAAGGTAAAAGTGACTTGTGCAATTGCATAATCTTGATCTGTAATAATAACAGGGGCATTCTCACCCAGCTCTGCGTCTAACTGACTGGCTGAATGCACTAGATGCAGTGGTTCAAATTGGTTAGTGTTTGAGCTTCCATTTCTCTCTAATAAGGAAAATTAGTTCTCTGTCTAAGTTGTTTGATTATAGCTTTTGTGCACATCGCTGTCGCATCTTCAGCACTGTGGTGGTCGTGGGCTACGTCAATGCTACCATGTGACTCCACAAGAACTGACAAGAGTCATGGATCCAGTGACCACCAGTTAGTGCTGAAGAAGTAAACGTGATGGTCATTCAAATAAATTTGACATGATGGGAGGTAATTAATTTTAATTTTCCAATACTTCTTTGTCCTTATATCATCTCTGACGGTATATGGCTAATGTGTAAAGTGTACTGTTTTACATACACAGAGTTAGTTGGAAAGTGGGAAACACTGCATAAAATAGGCTTGTTGAAACATGAGCAGTCACAGAAACTATGCGCCATTCATGGTGAGCTGAGTCAGATCACACAGACGCTTAAAGAGGTCACTAGTCACGCCAGTGCTTCATGTGTTTACAACAGCTTGAAGGATTTGTCCTCTTCGCTGATTCAAATGGAGGTAAGAAGAAGGACATAACACTTTACACCTCAAGTCGACCAGAAATGGCTTCTGCAGTGGTCTTAGAAAATGTCTATTTACAGACCAAGAGTTAAATATTTTTGAAAATTTATCACTGAAATGACTGGCTCATAACCGGTCCAGTCATTTCAGTGATAAATCTCAAAAAATATTCTGCAAATGAACATTTTCTATAGAAATTTTAAACTTTATTAACCAAATTTGGGGGTTAAACGGTTAACACTTCTTAACATATGATGTGAGAGATATATGCTATGATTTTTAGTCGCCGCTTTGTCCATCCGTTCGTCTGTCCATTCGTCCATCCGTCCGTTCACCATATATAAATTTGTCCGTGGCATAGTTTCAAGACTTTCACATATGGTCAGCAAACTTGGTATGTGGATGCATCTTATGGAGAAGGGGTGCACAGTATGAAAAGTAGGTCATGCTGACCTACCTTTCATGGTCGACTGAATATCACAGAAAATGTTTCTCCGGGCCATAGTTTCATGACTTTTTCACATATGGTCACCAAACTTGGTATTGATTATTACAGAAAATATCTCTGTTCATTTTGAACATAGTTTTTATATGCATTTTTCATATGGTGCCAAGCAAAGTCTAAGTGTGTTTATTTAGAGAAACTTAGATTTTGCTTTTATTAAGCTATCCTTAACAAATTGTTTGTTAGAGCAAATCCCACCAGACCAAAAGAATGATGGCCCACCGAATCATTCCTAGTCCCCAAATTGTGGATCCATCCATGCATCTGTCTGTTCTTTTGTCATGAATGCATCTTAGGTTATCCATTCACCAATTCGTCCATGCCTCCATATGTTCGTTTCTCTGTGTCTGAGCCACAGTTCCAAACCTTTCCCTGAAGCATATGCCTTCAGGGTTATCCATTCAGTTTCTCTGCAGAGTATGCCTTCGGGGAGCATACATCAATTTATTAATTTGCCTTGTTAGCTAAGCTAAAAGTCAGCTTAGCTTTAACGATCAGGTGACATCCGGCCATCTGTCTGTCCAGCGTAGTCAATGGTAGTATGTGTTGTTATTTCTGTACAGATTGAGACCAAACCCAGCCAAAACCTTCATATTTCCGACTCTTATTTGTAGTGTGAAAATCGAGCTGATTCGATTTTCAAAATCAAAATTTTGCACTTATTGTAGATTTATATATAATATATAATGACTCAAGGAAGTAACTGTCACGTTCTTACTTAACATGGTGAAGCACTACTTCCATTACTTTTTAGCTATTTCGACAATAATGACCACACCGCTGGCCATGAGAAGACTGTTTTTGACAATTTACCACTAAAATGACTGGCTTGGTTATCTATCCAGTCATTCCTGTGGTAAATTTTCATAAGTAGTCTTCACTTGTCCTGCAAATGAACATTTCTCAAGGCTGCTACTGAAACTGATCTGAAGCTGACATAACTGTTAATTTTTAAAATCTGTTTTTTTTCTCCAGGATCAGAGAAGAAAGGTTTTATCTGTGCAGAAGAAATTAGCAATGTTGAGTCGAGAAGCACGACAATTCAAATCAAGCTACCCTGATATATCGCTGGTGAAAGTAAACGCGCGTATGACAGACCTGCATTTTCAGTGCAAGTCTCTGCATAGCAGGTACACAAGTCTGCTAACATTCTGTGCAGTTTCAATTATTCACTTACACTTAGCGTGGTAGCTCATTCTGACTTTAGAATGGAAGAAGTACTATTCTCAAAATCTACATTAGTTTTCATTCCATAAGGAAGCTCATGTAATGTTTTGATACAAGAAATTTGTGCCACAGCTGTGTGAACACTGCATCACTGGTGCTGGTTACAGTAATTTAACCGGCTGGCAAATTTTGCTAATTGCTATGCTGATGCATAATTTGCTACTGAACATTATGTCATTGACCGTCAAATAATGTGACGTTTACTGCTTTCTTATTCATTAACCCTTTAATGGTAAAATTAGGTCAAGATAATCAAAATATTTACTTATTGCATGTCCATTTGCAGGCCAAGAGAGGACTATTTTAAAATTTACCACTGGAATGACTGGCTCAGTTATCGAGCCAGGCATTTCAGTGGTAAATTTTAAAAATAGTCCCCTCTTGGCCCTCAAATGGACATTTCTCGAGACCACTGCAGTGACCAGTTTTGGCTGGCTTGACCATTAAAGGGTTAAACAACGGCTTATAAAATAAATTCCAGTTAGACGTCCAGAGACCACCAAACCATGAGTCTCAATATATTTTAGTTTTTTCATGCTTTCAGGCTACGGAGTGGCTATGATGAACTGGACAAGAAACAGCAGCCCTGGACTGATTTTATCCATGCAAGTCAAGAACTGTCACGGCAGTTTGACAAGCATGACAGTCGGCTTTCTTACTTATTCAAAAACCCAGCAAACTTAGAAACACCAGATGGAATTCGGCAATGTGTTCAAACTTTGAAGGTACGTCAATATTGTTTTTATTGTCAACCTTTTCATTGTACCTTTGACTAACAGTCTTTCTTTTCCAAGATTAATATCTAGTTTAGAAAGTTAATGGTCGATTCCAGTTTATTCATCAATCATATGACGTCATAACCAACTGCGTGGCGTGTAGGATGATGACATCATAATCAATTACGCCATGAATGACATAGCCAAGTTTGTCATGACTACGTAATTGATGACGGACTAAGCATTGTTGTATGAATTGTATGTCTTTACTAGTTAATAAACATTTTGTTGAGTATTTTGAAACTAATTTGACTGGGCGCTGCAAACCAAAATATTCAACAGGTTACCGTTATAATTTTCTGGAAAGTGATATTCAGAGAGTAGCGAGTACAGGGATCTATCGATTCCAACACCGGCAAAGCATGGGTGGAGCTTAGTTAGAGATGGCCGGGGCAAGGATAAAACTGGATTCTTCCATTTACACAAGCTGTATGAGGATTTGCCTCGCAATGTCATCATATCCACCTAAAGATAATTTTACAGAGGTGGTGCGAGTGAAGACATTGTGAATTAAGGGAGATAACCACAATCTATTTCCATTTATTTTTTCCTGTGTAAGATTTACCTCCCTTGTCACAAAAAAAATTGATTGGTTGCACTCCCTGAAATGCATGGTGTGTAGAAGTTTAATACAGAGGCCATCCTAATTTAACCATCAGCGTAGTCTTTAGCTGCCGTTTCAAAATACCACAATATTCCTTATTGACGCATTACCAGCCAAATTGAGATTATTCCTGCCATCATAACATTGTTAATCAAGGGAGATGATGACAATTTATTTTGCCTATGTGTAAGAGTAGCCTCCCTTGTCACAACAATCTAAAAGGTTTATTACACGCTGAACTATGTATTGGTGTGGATGTGTTATATAGACAGTTGGTTATATTTTCTTCCTGAGATAGACATAGGATTGGACCAATGAAGACAGGTCTTGGTCACTTAAAATATAGCTAACAACTACCAAGGAAAGTAATATTTCATAACTTTCCACTGTTGTGGCTGTTCGAGGTAGTCTTAGGTGCTTGGACCGGATGTGCAAATGTAATAATCAAATATCAGTAATTTTACTTTTTTCCCATATCACACTAATGAGTATTTGTTGCAGAGTCAAAATAAGAAAGAATGGTGTTCATTTTGGAAACAATGTTACTGAAAGCCATTGCTATCATAGACAGAAAGAAAAAGCTAGCACATGATTGTTTCCAAAATGCTCACCAGATACAATTTAAAAGTAAGTAGAATCTGTGAATTTTTAAATTTTAGTCATCTCATGGTTCAAAATTATCGGCTTTGATCCTTCATATTATTAACGCTTTTAGCCCTTGCCACTCTGATGTCAAAATTTTTAATTTTCAAATGAAATTTCAACAAATTTGCTGGAGGATGGTGCTGTCGTAGACAGCAAATCGTACACCAAAATTGTTGAAACATGTACACCAGCCTCTTTGCTATTGTCACAGTAAAAGATGGAATATTGACATCAGAGTGGTACGGGTTAATGGTCATGCCAGCCCAAACTAGCATTTGCTGTGGTCTTGTAGTATGTC
Organism: Chaetoderma sp. LZ-2023a; assembly: GCA_034401795.1. NCBI lineage: Eukaryota > Metazoa > Mollusca > Caudofoveata > Chaetodermatida > Chaetodermatidae > Chaetoderma > Chaetoderma sp. LZ-2023a. The sequence goes on from CM067373.1 coordinate 63,400,719, forward strand.
CATTTGCAGATGAAGAGAAGACTATGTTTGAAATTTTACCACTGAAATGACTGGCTCAATAACTGAGCCAGTCATTCCAGTGGTATATTTTCAAACATAGTCGTATGTTCGTCTGTAAGTGGACATTCATTAAAGCAAATATTAGAATTTTCTTGGCAAATCTTGACCATTAAAGTGTTAATATCGATATTGTATCTGAGGTGATACTGCTACAGTGCAGATCATAAATAACTAAATATTTCCAAAACTAAATAAAAGGTACGTCAATTATTTAGAACATAATTGGATTTAAAGACATTGCTGAGCTATATCTTCCAATACAATTATGTTCTAAACAGAAGATTTCTTATTAACTAACATGTTTTGGTTTTGGTTTTGGAATCATTATACCTTATTTATGAGCTGCACTGTACTACCATGTTCACTGTTTATCCAATAGTCTGATATTATTTTAATGTAATTATTCCAATACTACTTTTCAGAGAGTTCACCTGGATATCACACAGCGTGAAGTCGATGTTAATAATCTAGTCGATCTCATCGATGATCTCCGACCGCTAGTCACGCCTAATGCACAGAATGAGATGACTGCTAAAGTGGCCGTCCTGACAACCACGCTTGTGTCGCTGAAGCGTAGATGTGATCGGATGATGTACGACACAATGGATCATGTGACACGATCATCTCTCAGAGCTAATCAACATCAACAAAGGTAGTAACACATCTAACTGTTATATGTTTGCTATTGATGAAATGTGAATATTCCATTAGATCAGGACAATAAAATGATGTCATTGATGTCGGTGATATACTAATAGAGATCAATTGCTATAGGAATTGTTTGGCATAGCAAGATAGTGGGGCATTCATCTGGCTGACTTGAAAAAACAACCACAATCTGTTTCATCAAAAGGCACATTGATTATAATTTAACACATGTGATTCTACTTTACCATACTTTACCATACTTGCATGTTGTAAACCCTAGCACAAAGTTGATGATGACTGGACTTAGCACTCTAAATGGCATGCTGCATGTCGCAATATGTGATGTGAGGTCTGCAGATAAACACATTTTAACATTCAGGACACTGTCTTTCTAGTTATCTAAATTGATGGATGTTACTTTTCTCATGTTCCCAACCCATCAGTCTTAATCTTCCCCCATGCCCCCCCCCCCCCCCATAATCCTGCTTCTGACATACCATCAGTCTTGAATGATCTTATACTTTGTGTAAGGGCTCCCAATGATAAGTCCTTTACAGTGTGTGCATATTGTATGAATGTATGCTTTTATCTGTTTGTAAAACAGTAACATCCACCTAAAACATGTCTTATAAGCTGTGTAGCAATGGACATTTCCAGTTTATCCATCAATCATATGACGTCATAATCAACTCCGTGATGTGTAGGACGACGTCATAATCAATCACATCGTGAATGACGTAGATAAATTCATCATGAATGCTTAATTGATGATGGACTAAGCGTTGTTGTACGAATTGTGTGTCTTTACTATTTAATAAACATTTTGTTGAATATTTTGAAACTAATTTGACTGGGCGCTGTTGCTGCCATAGGCAGCAACATCACCCAGTCAAATTAGTTTCAAAATACTCAACAGCTTACCTGTATAATTTTCTGGAAATTGATAGTCAGGGAGTTGAGGGATCGATCGAGCCCAACACCAGCAAAGTGTGTGTGGAGCTTAGCTAGATATAGGTCAAAACTGATACTAACAAGATAATGTATTGCTTTGTTCTTTAAGCTAATTGCTCTTTGTATAAACTTGTATGTGGAATCGCATGTTTGCTTGCTTTTAGACGCAGAGAAGTCAAGTGGCCAGAACTAACAAGAATCATGAGAGGTGTTTTGAGAGGAGCGACCCCGTTTGTTTTAGCTGCCACGATTTTCTACGTCAGCACATCTGACACCTTCAGCTCTCTCTTGTCCAACTGTGGTATAAGTATTGATCCAGAACTACGCTGGGTAAATGGTATGCCGCCGTCATGATTCACTAACGTGTACTATAAGTACTAGAAATGACCTGACATGGTAGTTAATCCTGTAAGGGGTTAGCGCCTTCACTGTTGCATGCAAATATACAGATTTTGTTGCAGGTGTAGAAAGGAAGACTGGTCCCCATGTTACAGTGGTCAAGTTCGATTCACTAAAAATAGTTTGTTTACTGATCATGCGCATTGGCTACGTGACTCGAATGATTGACGGTTAACTATAGTTAGTTGGTACCCGATTCACTATTGAATTACCATTGCATACTTGAGTACGGAAATGGGTGATTTGGTATGCTAAAACCTCAACAATTGACAATATGCGATAAATTGGGAAGGGATTGGGCCTTTGGAGGCTTGAGTTACCTAAGGACACCATAATTTCACCACATTTGCATAGTTTAGGGAGATATTTACATGTTTATGTGCATTTAATCGTGGCAAGCGAGGGTTGTCCGCCATTATGAATTTTATGCAAATTTTGAGCTAACCATTTGTGTCCAAGCTCGTGTACTCGGTCAACTATAGTTAACTAGCTTGTTAACTTTTCAAGGTCGATTGGTGTCTAGTTAACTATGGTTAGTGATTCGAACTTGACCAGTATTGCTGTAAACTGTTGCTATCTTATAAATCTATGTTTATCCCTTTCAGTGACAAATCCATAATAAAATTAATTCTTTATGAAATAAAGTATATATTTAAAAAATTATTTTGAGATCAATATGACTGGAAGACATTGCTACCTAAGGCAGCAATGACTTCCAGTCATATTAATCTCAAAATATTCAGCATTATGTTAGCCTCATAATTGAGTTATTGTGAATTTATCAGTGAAAGGGTTAATAACCCTTTAACGCTCATATCAGCCAAAAATGGCTTCTGCAGTGGTCTTGAGAGATGTCCATTTGCAGACCAAGGGAAGACTATTTTTTTTAATTTAGCACTGAAATGACTGGCTCGATAACCGAGCCAGGCATTCCAGTGGTAAATTTTCAAAAATTGTTTTCTCTTGGTCTGCAAATGGACATTTTCTATGAGAAAATTGGAATTTTCTTGAATAAATTTGAGGGTTAAAAGTGGAGACCAGTTATCGTGATAATGGGACCTGATTACTAGTGCTGGCAGTTAAGCGTTAGAACAATTGCTGTTTTGAATTCATCTGGAAGTCTGTAATCAAAGATCTGCTATCTTAGCTTTAGATTTTAGATAGTAGTAAATTAGATTTCTGAGCCAATAGGTCAGTTATGTTAGTATGAGGTAGTCGTGTTCTTTTGATTTCAAAGGTCAGAGGTCATCTCTTCGTATGAGGTTGTAAAAAGTCTAATGTCACTGTTCAGTCATGATTATTCCCTTAATAGTCACAGATTGGATAAGGAAATCAAAATCTTTGCTTAGTCAATGTCCATTTGCAGGCAAGGAGAAGACTATTTTTGAAAATGTATTACTCAATGTCGTCTCATGTTCTGCAAATGGACAGTACTCGAGACCACTGCAAAATGCATTCTTGCTGGTTTGACTATTCAATGGTTAATAGTATAAATGAATTTAAAGCACAAATTTAAAGCACATTTGCTTGTCATTTGGTGTATGATCATTAATTTGTTCCAAAAATATTTAATTTGTTTACTTTTTGGTGCTACAATGTTTGGTGTTAATTATATCTTACCGAACAATAACATGACTTACCTCCTAACATGTCTATGATATGTGTGTGCATTATTGGCCAGAGTATCCAATATAGGTGGCTCTCTCGACAAACCAAATTTGGTGTTCTTTTTTTATGTAAGAAATATTATGTTGAATAGTTAGAAAACAATTTAATGGGGAGATGTTGGTTTGTTCCAGTCAACAGACTTTCAAAACATTCAACAACTTTACCTATATGGTTCCTTTAAAATTATGATTTGCTGAAATTTCAGAGAGGAAAGGGTTCATTTCCAGTAAATCTAATAAGAATTCTTTTCTTAACACAGACAAGATTACACCAGAATTTCTGTCAGTGTTGTGCTGCAGCCAACAACAAATAACCACAAAAAATCCACCACTAATTGGCGTAAGGAAATATTAAAAAGGTGATTTTTTAAATCTGCTCTTTTTTGTGTCGCAAGCATCACAATTTTAGCCAGTGTGTTCATTGTCAAAGTCTCTGCTACATATTTATGTCATCCATATTTCTATCTGTAAAGTTCAGTCTGAATAGCAATCAATAAAATATCTAAATTATAAAAGACAGGTTAAAACTTTATTTTAAATGACTATTTGGGCATGTTAATCCTCAAATTTGTTCAATAAAATTTCAATTCTCATGGAAAATGTCCAATTGCAGACCAAGAGAAGATTACTTTTTTAATATCTCACTAGAAGGACTGGCTTGATAACCGAGCCAGTCATTCCAGTGCTAAATTATCAATAATAGTCTTCTCGGTTTACAAATGAACATATATCAAGATCACTGCAGAGGGCTGTTTTTGGCCATCCTGAATGTTAAAGGATTAAAATGTAAGTTTAACCCTTTAACCCTTGAATTTGTTCAAAGAAATTTGCGGACCAAAAGAAAACTGTTTTTGAAAAGTTACCACTGGAATGACTGGCTCGGTTATCGAGCTAGTTATTCCAGTGATAAAATTTTTTATTTTGGTCTTCTCTTGGCCTTCATATGGACATTCCTTAAGATCGCTGCAGAAGCAATTTTTGGCTGATATGAGTTAAAGGGTTAATGGACTATTAGGGTGGTCTTGTGCAGTTGTTTTGACATTGTTAGTGGGAGCTATGATTCATAACACCATTCTGTTTTGTTTTCTCATACGAATGTACCTTTCCAGTTTATCCATCTGTCATATGACGTTGTAATCAACTATGTGACGTGTAGGATGACATCATAATTAATAATGGCATGAATGACTCGATTTAGTCCGTCTTTAACACTTAATAGCCTGACATGGTGTACGAATTGTATGTATTTACCATTTAATAAACTTTCTGTTGAATATTTTGAAACTAATTTGACTGGGCACTGTTGCTGCACCCAGTCAAATTAGTTTCAAGGTATTCAACAGCATACCTGTATAGTTTTATGGAATTTGATAATCAGGGAGTTCAGGTATCGATCGATCCTAACATGAGCGAGGTGTTGGTAAAGCTTAGCTAGTGATGGGCAGGGAATAGCTAAAACTGGAATGGTCCATTACTTTGAAAATACACCCACTCTCTACATGGATACTCTGGCCAAGTAATTATATATATATATATATATATATATATATATATATATATATATATAGATATATATATATATATATATATATATATATATATATATATATATATATATATATATATATATATATATAAGCGACACTATTACAATTTATAACGTACAATAAAATTTGTGCAATTAATGTACTGTGTTGCAAATTTTAATAAATGAAATTATCAGCAAATTATCTAAACCAAATCAGGAATCAAATTTCAAAAATGCAGCTAAGAGTACTGGAGAGATACGGTGCAATGTGTAATATATTTCTATTTAAATTCCACAAAAATAATAAATATATGTACTAAATAAACTGTAAATTATCGATTTTCATATATTATTATACTTAGAAACTGATTGTTTAATTTTCAATAGAATGGTTGTATTTTTGTGACTGCTTTTAGTGCTACTTTATAAAGATGATTTAAGTAATGCAGATCATCAAATAATAATGGATGTTTCCGAAATTTACATCTGGAAGTACATTAGCCTTCATATATTTCCATATTCACCATACGGTGCAAGTGTATTGCATATGTTTTTGTTAATTTCTATTTGGTTGTTCATCTGTCTGTGACCGTTTTTCAGAAATTATTCATCAAATTTTACCTCGAGATTTAACCCTTTCATTGTCAAGCTCACCAAAAGTGGCCTCTACAATGGTATTGAGGAAAGTCCATTTGCAGGTCAAGAAAGACGTATTTCTTTTAATTTTAACACAGAAATGACATGCTTGATAAGCGATACAGTCATTTCCGTGATAAATCTTTAAAAGAAATCTTTTGGCCTGCAATTGGACATTAACCCATTGACCCTCGAATTTGTTGAAGAAAATTTCAATTTTCTCATAAAAATGTCCATTTGTAGACCAAGAGAAGACTATTTGTAAAAATTTACCACTGAAATGACTGGTTCGGTTATTGAGACAGTCATTCCAGTGGTAAATTTTCAAAAATGGTCTTCTCTTGCTCTGCAAATGAACATTTCTCAATGCCACTGCTGAAGCGGTTTTTGGCTGATATGAGGGTTAATGGGTTAACACAAGAACTGGTTTTCCTGTAATCACATGTTTTCTCCTGATAAGAAAAATAAATAGAAAGACTGAGGTTTGGAAACCCCACTTGATCATGCTTCTGTTTTAAGTCAACACGAAGCCAGAGCTCACAAAAGTTTGTTTTTAAATCTTCTAATTAACGCATTTAAAATTTCATTGACAAAATATTGTTTCTAGAGTTGCCGCTCTATCAATGTAGATGAAGTGTAGGTTGCTTATTGCGGTGAGAAAAAATGGAAAAAACTCAGTCAGTATGAAAACGAAACATCTATTTATCAGCACGTATCATAAGTGTCTAACCCTTTAACCCGTACAGACGAGAAACAACACCTTCTTTGTGGGGTATATAATATTTTGTTGAGTATTTTGAAACTGATTTGGTGGGACGCTGTGACTGCTACATGCAGCAACGGGTACCAGTCAATTTAATGTCAAAATATTCAACAGCTTTCCTGTATATAGCTTTCTTCAAAATTGAGAGACAGAAATTTAATGAGTTTAAGGGTTAAAATAATTTATTGGTATGTATATCACCATTGTTCCTCAGTACATGGAAGCTAATGTACTTATTAACCTTTTAATGGTAAAATTTAGTCAAGAAAATTTAAATATTTTATAATTGAATGTCCATTTACCAATGGTAATTCAATGAGAATACAATTTTTGTAAATTTGTCACTGGAATAACTGGCTCGGTTATCGAGCCAGTCGTTCCAGTGGTAAATTTTCAAAGATTGTATTCTTTTGACCTGTAAATAGACAAGACCATAGCGGAGGCCGGTTTTGGCCAGTATGACCATTAAAGCGAGCTAATGGAACAAAATTCATTGTTAATATTTGTGTTGTTTTTAACACCTACATTCTTCCAGAATATTTTGAAACATTTTGCTAAGGCAGCAACAGCTTACAGTCAAATCAGTTTGAAAGCATACAGTGCTATTATTATCCCCTCGAAAGCGAAATTTGAGGAGATATAGGAATGCGTCCATTGATACGTATGTTCGTGCTGAGTGGTTTCCGGAAAATAATTTCTGTTTGCCTGCACCGATCTGAACCAGCTTCGACATAGTGTTTAGTAATACGAATACGGAGGCCAAGTTCAAATTCATTTTCTTCAAATTTACCTGGAGTTATTTTCTCTTGAAAGTATGAAATTTGAAAGAGTACTCGTTTCAAGACAATAACTTGTGTTTTCCGGCACTGATCTGAACCAGCTTAGGCATACTGTAATACGAATACGGAGGCCAAGTTCGAATTCCGTCAATTTGTGTTAAATTTTATTTGAGTTACTCGCCCCTGAAAGGTATGACATTATCGTTTCCAGACAATAACTTGTGTTAGACTAAACCAATTCTAGTCGAATTAGCAATATAGTGTAATACTACTAAGGCGGATGCCAAGTGTTTATTTGATTATTTTCGTCAATATTTGGCGAAGTTATCACCCTTTGAAAACTTCATGAATTTGACCATTTCTGGGCAATAACTCGTGCTAGACTAAACAGATTTGAACCAAATTCAGAATTTAAATTAATACTTTTGAGATTACATTTGGGTTTCGTTAGTTTCCATCAATGTTTGCCAGAGTTATCGCCCTTAAAAAAATAAGCTTCATTAATTTGCCTGTTTCCAGGCAATAGCTCACGCTGGACTAAAGGGATTTGAGCCAAATTCAGAATTTAGTTTAATAGTATTAATATGGAGGCCAAGTTCCTGTTTCATTAGTTTCCGTCAATATTTGCCAGCGTTACCACGATTGGAAAATACAAAGTTTGTTAATTTGACGTCATTTCCTTGCAACAAACACTAATGTAAGCACATATATCAGTTATATGGCGCAGGCAAGTGAATTGCCAAGATTCCTTACATGTCATTTCAACAAAAAGGGGATCTGTATTGCTTGCAATGCTTTATTTAATATTGAGATACTGGTATTTCAATGTTGAAATAGTTATTGTTGTACTGTATGTCATTCTTGATTGACAGTTATTATTCAATTTTGTTTGATTATTTTGTAATGAATCAAAGAGCTCTTGATCTGTTAATGCATTTTTATTGCTAACCTCCTGTTAGTCAAAATGGAGATGGGGATAGCAGCTCAGCATAGAACATAGCAATTAACTACTCTCGGAGATAAAACTATATTTGAAAACTTACTACGGATATGGCTGGCTCAGTTACTAACCCAGCCATATCACTGGTCAGTTTTCAACACGATCTATCTTTCATCTTGTTAATGGATCTTTTGAATAATCCTGAGTTGTCCCCCTTCGGCATTCTGAATGACAAATGGTAAGCTTAAACGAGCCCGGTAATTACAGTTTTGTTTTGTTTGCTGATAGTAGTTAAATATATGTGTTATGTTATATAAAGTTATTTACATCTATTTATTATCTTGTATAAAGGTGAGAAATGATCGATGGAGCAAGTGTGATGCGGCCTTATCCAACAATATATGGATACATGCATAAATTGATGATGATGGTGACGATGATGATAATGAACTGTGTAAATTGTATTAAATATTATTTCAGTTGTTATGTATGCAATTTGAATATTAAGCAAGGTTTCATAAAAAAAATAATTTCAAATAACAAATCTATCACAAGCAATGTCAATTTAGTCAGCGTTTTACAATTGTAAAATGACACTTAAAAATCAGAAATCAAACTTCAACAATATCTCCGTAAAATATTAGTTATTACTTATTGGAGGTAATTAATAAACCACAAAACGGTCAAACATGGCTAATTATCTATAAACAACCTTAATGAATAGCAAACTAAGATCCACCCACTTTGTGTGGTGGAAGCAATTTATGTGCTTTAAACCCTGAATTCCTAGAATTCCATTTTACCTGTGAGCTGTTGAATATTATGAAACAAATTTGAGAGTTTTGTTTAAAAATTTGTTTTAAAATGGTCAATATGCATCAAAGACATACAAGTTGTACACTTGTCAGACCTTTTGACCTTCACGACGGAGTTATAATATGTGATTATGATTGTGACGTCAGCCGACATGTGACATAATTGATTATGACATCATATACCTGAGTGACAGATCAGATCTATTAGCATAGCAAGTATATCGTGTCTTAGTCACTCGCCACCATCTTTTGACAGAGATAATTTATCGTATTATTTATTAGCTCGGCTGGTCTGAATGGCCAGGTGAGCTTATGCCATGGCGACTGTCCATCATCAACTGGACCAATTTCAATTATATTTGGCATAAAGCATCCTTGGGGCAAAGAGATCCAAGTTTTTCAAACCAAGCCGATCAGCCAATTTGGCCAGTGGCCATCTTGGATTTTGGCTAATTTTTAGAAATGTCTAAAAATCTTCTTTTCCTAAACCGCTTCTAAACCTAAACCGTTGGGGAATCGATTCAAAACTCATAATCAAGATGTAGCGTGTTTGGCAGCTATTTTGGCTTTTTTGAATTGATGGATTTTGAAGCCGAAATTGGATTATATAGATTTTTGGGTATTCCGATTTCAAATTTGCCATTTTCGAAACTATCAGATAAACAGTTTGGCAGCCATCTTGGATGTTTTCCCACCAAAAGCTCCCATACTAAAGCAATGAAAAATTTTAAATGTCTTCTCGAGAACCACTGGCCCGATTTAAATTTTGTTGAAGCATTGTTAGGGCATAGAGATTCAACTTTGTTCAAACATCCTTGGGGCAAAGAGAGCCAAGTTTTGCAAACGAAGCCGATTTCCCAATTTGGCCAGCGACCATTTTGGATTTTGGCCAATTTTTTAGAAATGTCTTTAAAAATCTCCGAAACGGTTTGGGAGGATCGAATTAAAACTCATGAAACAACATCATGGGCAACAGCTGAACCAAGTTTGTTCAAGGGAACATGATTAGCAAAATGTATCAGCAGCCATCTTGGATAACATAGTTTTCATGAAAGCGACTCACTAAACAGATTATGCTGAAATTTGAGAGATATTGTTAGGGACTAAGGGACATTAAAATTTGTTCATGGAAAGTAAAAAATCATGGCCGCCGTAGATCAATAAAAATTTAGCGTGTTTGGTGGCCATCTTGGATTTTCTTAGCATTTCTGAGAAAATCATACCACTGGGCCAATTTTAATCAAACGACTAAACCGTCACAGAAATTAAATTGGTAAATTTTTCCATTGTTCATGTCATTTTGTTCGGTTGTGCCAGTGGCCAATAATTCCAGGTGAGCGATACAGACTCCTTGGGCCTCTTATTATTTTAAACCTATGCAAATTATGTATTTACACAAACTGTCAATGAAATCTTCAGACATTAAATCAAATTTTAGCAGAAATTTTGGCAGAATAAGTATTATTCTTAACCATTTTATTCCCGAATTTGGTAAAAGTGTAAATTTTCTCATGGAAGATGTCCATTTGCAGACCAACAGAAGACCATTTTTGAAAATTTTACCACTGAACGTCTTCCAGTGATAAATTTTCAAAAATAGTTTTCTCTTGTTCTGCAATTGACATTTTTCAAGACCACTGCAGAAGCCGTTTTCAGCCGGCTTGCATGCTAATGGGTTAAGCATGTTCACTCTTAGCACTCTGATGTAAAAATTTTAAATTTCCAACTTTAATTAAAAGATGAACTGGTGTTCATTTTTAAATAAATTTGGTGGAAGATGGTGCTGTCGTAGACAGCAAGATCATCCACCAAAATTGTTTAAAAATGTACACCAGTTTCTATGCCACTGGCACAATAAAAAGATAGAATGTTGACATCAGTGTGGTAAGGGTTAAGTTATGAAATTAATGTGTAATTTACTTTTTACAGCTGTTGCTATTTGAGAAAAATATTTTTGGCTTTATATATAAAAAGTGTTTTGACGAAAGCATTATATACCTGTATTTTATCCAGTAAATAACTTTGAATCGATTTTCTTGAAATTCTGGATGAAACTGGATATGCGAATAAATGAGTGTTGAATCAGAGTGTGATGCGAAGATGTCATTGAGAGATTGGTGTCCACTGTGGAGTGTGATACTGCGTGGCAGCATACCTTTGTGTGATTCATAGTAATCTCTCAAAGTGCTATGTCAATCTTTTCCCTACACTTTCGATTCACAAATTTTCGTCAGGGAAAAGATTACAAGCCTGGGGTATCTCGTTCACATGTTGGACCACATGGAATTGTGATAGAGAGGAAGGTATTTTGTAGTCATGGTTGTACACCAACATGAGATTTAACATTTAATGCTTTGTATATTAATTAGCCAAAGTGACGTGGTAGAAACCATGTTTGCATAGAGGAATAGTGCGATAGAGGAACGACTTCTATTCTAATTTCCTAATAGTCAGCAGTTTAGCTGTATTGTAGGAATAGTATGTTAAACTATATAATCTCATAGCTTAACCCTTTCATGATGAAGCCGGCCAAAACCGGCCTCTACAGTGGTCTTGATGAACGTCCATTTGCCGGTCAAGAAATTACTATTTCTGGAAATTTACAACTGAAATGACTGGCTCGATAATCGAGCCAGTCATTCCAGTTGTACATTTTTAGAAATAGTCTTCTCTTGGCCTACAAACGAGCATTCAATTAAGAAATAATTTGATTTTCTTGACCAAATTTAGTCATTAAAGGGTTAAGAGAAGGGTTGAATTAAACTTTCTGAAACATTTAATAATTCCTAATTTGGTAAAAAATGATGGCATGTTGTTATAGGCGCATGCATACAGTATGATTTTCAATATTAATTGATATATATCTATGACAATATTGAATTCAGAGTAATAATGATAGGGTTAAAAGTTAAAATCAGAATATAACATTGACTTATAAAATAATGATTACAGTTGTAGTGTCTTTGGCAGAACTTATCTTCCAGAAACTGTTGAACTGAGGTTAAATACAGCAACTATGTGGAGCAGGGATAAAAAACCTGGAATAAATTAGTCAGAAGATGCCGTTAGTTTGATACAAATTTGAAGCAGAGCTACCAAGACCGTATTGACTCACATGCTGTGAGTAGGTAAGTACATTGCGTGTCGCGCAGCAAGGTAAGTATAGCTAATGACAATGGAACTTTCCAGAATAATGATGTCATATGATGTGATAATCAGCTGATCAACGCGTAGGATGACATCATAATCATTATGTCATAAATAATTCTATATAGCCCATCTTTACCTCTTAATAGTCCGACATGTAAGAATTGTATGGCTCTACTATTTAATAAACATGCTGTTGAATATTTTGAAACTAATTGACATAGGCAGTCAAATTAGTTTCAAAATATTCAACAGCTTACCTGTATAGTTTTCTGTAAATTGATAGTCAGAGATTGTTCTATCCCAACACGAGCGAGGTGTGGGTGGAGCTTAGCTAGAGATGGGCCGGCCATAGCTAAAAATGGAAAGGTCCATTACTGGCCTCATTTCATACATCCTAGTGTGATAACCTTTTTTTAATTCCATTGGTCAAGTGAAAATAATTAATCAATGAAATTTCTAGGAAGGTTATCTTAGAACAGAGCTGTGTCCAAAGCAGCCATAAGCGATAGATATTACCAGAACTAATCTGTGCAATTCAATATTCTGTTCAAGTTGTATGATGTATCGGTTGTTGCTATTAATGTAATCAATTTAAGCGTTTCGATTATACAAATTTATTAGGCACATTCAAATTATTGTTTTCAGTAAAAATTTCATTATCATGAACCTATATTAATTATTTAATTATTACATTATATGCATAAATGATGAAATAATCATCAGTGAATTCATATTAAAATCATCATAAGATATCTTCTCTTTATTGTTGTCTTTGGAGGGGGTGGGGGGGGGGTGTGTGGGATTTATACATTCATCAATTATTATTATTCTCCAGGACTCCCTCATCTGCGTGCATACACACGCCATTTTAACAATTACAGGATGTGAGGTGTCAATCTCATGTCATAGTTAAAATAGGTCACATGTTAGATGATCTCACATCAAATGTATGTCTGTCACGAAAGTGGCAAAAGTCCATCAGTAAGTAACTGAATTGTATGTTTTTGGTGAATTTACAATTTAATAAACATCCTTTTAATATTTTGAATTTGACTGGAAACCAGCTCACAGTCAAATTAGTTCAAAATTTTCAGCAGCTTAAACCTCTAGTTGAATTGAGATTGAATTTCTAGGAAATCAGTGTTCAGTGTTAAAATGTGTTCAGAGGAGTGTGAAGCGTTGGTAGAGCTAGGATAGATATGGCCAGGTAATGTGTGTCTAGAACAGAGACTTTATGAACCATTTACCCCTTTAATGGTTAAGCCGGCCAAAACCGACCTCTGTAGAGGTCATGAGGAATGGCCATTTGCATAACAGAAGACTATTTCTGAAAATTTACCACTGGAATGCCTGGCTCAGTAACCGAGCCGTTCATTCCAGTGGTAAATTATCAAAAAGTCTTCTCTTGTCATGCAAATGAACATCCATTAAGTAAATATTTTAATTTTCTTGATTGAATTTGACCATTAAAGGGTTAAGCTGGGTTTTGATGATAATTAGCTCACCTGGTCAGAGGGGCCATGTGAGCTTGTGCCGTGATAACTGACCGGGCTTTCAAATTTTCTTTAAACAACTTTTCAAGGACCACTGAAATGATTTTAAACAAATTTGGCAGAAAGCATCCATATGTTATATGACCTAAGCTTAGCTTGCTGATAAGTTAAGAAATTAATTTGCCCCATAGATATGCATTCATACTTTATAATTGTATCTATTGCAAAATGTTTAGTTTCAAATGTATTATTGCGTCTCAATAAATTGTTTAATTTCAAGTTTATTGTTATACGAGACCGGTTCTTAGCAACAGATTTAAAATTCTGTTAATCAGCTGTACTGGTGAAATTGGACACTTAGCTGTCATACCTAGAGATTGAGAAACATCTTCCAGAATCTGTAAATCCTTTGTATATAGTCTACCAGCCAAATCTGAATTCGGCACCATGACACAATTGGTCTGGTAGAGAAATTCCAATAGTACCAGCTGTTAGGGGGATCTATAGAGGTCATCACCAGGCTGGATGTAGGGTCTGAAAGTGCTGCAATTATTTTTTGCAGAACTGTTTCCATGGTAACCATAATCAATTACTGCAAAGAAATATACTTCGTTTTAACTATCATACCTTTCTTATTTTTAGCTGTCTTGGATTTTGGCTGATTTTGAGAAATGTATTTAAAAATCTCCGAAACCACAGGGGGGATCGATTCAAGACTGATGAAATATCATCTAGAGCAAGAGCTGCACCAAGTTTGTTCAAGAGAAATTAATCGGTCAAATAGTTTGGTGGCATCTTGGATGACCTAGTTTTGCCGAAAACTACTTCTCCAGAACCACCAAATGGATAAGGCTGAAATTTGCCAGATATGATTAGGAACTAAGGGATATTAAAGTTTGTTCAAGAGAAGTTAATCCATCAAAAAAAATGGCTGCCATGGACCAATCAAAATGTAGCACGCTTGGCGGCCATTTTGGATTTTTTTTTTTTGATGGATTTTGAAGCCGAAATTTGTTTTATATATGTTTTGGGGCATTCTGATCTCAAATCTTCCCTGTTCGAAACTGTCGAACAAACGTTTTTGCAGCCATCTTGGGGGGCGTTTATACATTCATCAATTATTATTATTCTCCAGGACTCCCTCATCTGCGTGCATACACACACCATTTTAGCAATTACGGGATGTGAGGTGTCAATCTCATGTCATAATTAAAATAGGTCACATGTTAGATGATCTCACATCAAATGTAGGTCTGTCACGAAAGTGGCAAAGGTCTGTCATGAAAGTAACTGAATTGTATGTTTTTGGTGAATTTACAATTTAATAAACATCCTTTTAATATTTTGAATTTGACTGGAAACCAGCTCACAGTCAAATTAGTTCAAAATTTTCAGCAGCTTAAACCTCTAGTTGAATTGAGATTGAATTTCTAGGAAATCAGTGTTCAAAGTGTTAAAATGTGTTCAGAGGAGTGTGAAGCGTTGGTAGAGCTAGGATAGATATGGCCAGGTAATGTGTGTCTAGAACAGAGACTTTATGAACCATTTACCCCTTTAATGGTTAAGCCGGCCAAAACCGACCTCTGTAGAGGTCATGAGGAATGGCCATTTGCATAACAGAAGACTATTTCTGAAAATTTACCACTGGAATGCCTGGCTCAGTAACCGAGCCGTTCATTCCAGTGGTAAATTATCAAAAAGTCTTCTCTTGTCATGCAAATGAATATCCATTAAGTAAATATTTTAATTTTCTTGATTGAATTTGACCATTAAAGGGTTAAGCTGGGTTTTGGTGATAATTAGCTCACCTGGTCAGAAGGGTCGTGAGAAATGTCCATTTGCCGACTAAAAGAAGACGGTTTTTGAAAATTTACCACGAATGACTGGCTCGATAACCGAGCCAGTCATTCCAGTGATAAATTTTCAAAAATAGTCTTCTCTTGGTCTGCAAGTCGACATTTTCTTTGAGAAAATTTAAATTGTTAAAGGGTTAAAGCCAATTAATTCTAGCAATGAATTTAGTTGAGTATTGCGTTATTCACAAGTTTTGTTGGATAGCATGTAGCATGGTGACGGACATTTTGAAAATGGTTTTGCTGATGATGTCTGTTACTGTCAAGTGCAGCAACAGTTTTCAGCATGACTATTCAACCCTTGTCACACCAATGTCTAGAGATTAATTGTTACAAAGCCAGTATTAGAAAGGCTGGTGTACAGTTTGTAAACACCATTGCTGTCATAGACAGTGCTGTTGCTGTTATACAATTGACAGCAACAGCTTACAAAACAGCTGTTAAGCAACAGCTTACTTAGTGCATTATTTCCAGTTAAATGCGTTAATAAGATTCGCTTCTTATCAATTTATTATTATTAGCTCACCTGGCTATCGATATCAGAGGACACAATATCTTACCTATTTTGCTAGGTTAGGAAAACGGTTAACCATTTAGCCATCATATCAGCCAAAAACGGCTTCGGCAGTGGTCTTGAGAAATGTCCATTTGAGACCAAATGAAGACTATTTTTGAAAATTTTACCATTGGAATGACAGACTCTTTTTAACGAGCCAGTCATTCCAGTGGTAAATTTTCAAAAATAGTCTTGGTCTGCAAATAGACATTTTCTATGAGAAAATTGAACTTTTCTTAAATTCAATGGTTAAATGGTTAATTAATGTGCAATTGAAGTTTTATTTCCACCATCCATTGACATATGACAGCTTTTATTACCATAATAGATAAAAACTAAATTAACAGGTTAACCTTTTCCCTGCAACTGCTGCCTAAATATTTAAGATATGTATTGTGTACTCTGATACCTATACTGTTAAAATATTTTGAAATGTATTTGATTCATTGAAAGTTGTTGCTGTCTAAGTCCGCTATGACTAAGTCAAATTATTTTTTAAATAAACTGCAGCATCGCGAACTTGGCCTTGGATTCAGCAAGATGTACACGTGTTAAAAGGATGGTTTGGAATATACTCAGTTGAACCTGCTATAAAGACCATCTGTATTAACCCTTCTTAAATTAGTTTAACGGAAAGCCAATGTTGCCTAAGGCACAATGGCTTCGCGTCAAATTAATTTCAAAATATTCAACAAAATAAGTTTTATATCATAAAGAATATAATTTTTCCGGGATTTATGGGTGAAAGGGTTAAGAGACCACCTGCCTTGAAGACTTCTTCATTTGCTAAATGCAATTAAGCAATGTATTTGAAACTCTATTAGCCCTTTAATGGTCAAACCAGCGAAAACCAGTCAAGTATTACCCAGGAAGGGCGGTTGGCTCCGGATGACTGTCGTAAGGTTCAGTGGGAAGGCCATCTATACTGGTGTTCTTAAAGCTACCGCAGCACACTATTTGTAGTCGTCTCGACTCCAGAGACCAACGAGGCGACCTCGCCGTAACATCTCATTTTTTTAGCTCCTCCATATCAACCCGCCCGCTGGAGCCTTTGAGGTATTGCTGGCGCACTTTAGGTTTCTCCGTGCCGTACAGGGCTTGGACTTTCAATATATGGCGGTACTCTTCTTCTTTTCGATCGCTGGTATCACACTTGGAGAGCCGTTCTCAAGATGAAATCTGTAGTTTTCTGCAGTTCTTCCACAGGCCCATACAGCTTTTCAAGAAAAGACGTTGACAAAGGCCAGATCTCTTCTCTCAGCAGCTGATACGTACTGCAACATTGAAGTATGTGCTCTGTGGTCTGTTCTGCTTCTCCACAAGGACAAGCGGGCGATGTCATACGGTGGAACTGCCTGTACATGTGTTGGTTTACTCTGTTGTGTCCAGTTCTGAGACGAAAAATGGTCACTTGCTCTGGCCTCGAGAGATGATGGTAGGCATCTTCTGATTGAGGTGTTCTATAGAGTGACTTGATGATAGTCTTCATCTCTGTATGGGTAACCATGTTTTCTGTCTGATTCTCTTCTGCACCCACCTTTGCCATCTTGTCTGCTTCCTCATTTCCTTGGACTCCACAGTGTGAGGGGATCCACTGCAGTGCTATCCGAAAGCATTTGATGGTTTGTAGTGCTTCTTCAATTTATGGTAGCTTACCTTTGGTGATAGCCTCAATGACGGAGTTGGCATCAGATAAAAAGACAATCTGCAATAGGGTCTGCTGTTCTGCTGATGATATTAGCTGCATGAACCAGTGCTTCGACTTCAGCTCTGTAGTTTGTGCAGTGTTTGCCTGTCGGTATTGCAGCTGACTCATGTTGTCCATTTGGATACTGTATGTGCAGTCCAGCACCTCCGCTCCTAATTGCATCTTTGGCTGATCCATCTGTGTAGATCCTTATCCATGTCTCCTGAGGGTACATTTCTTCCAGCATGGCTATGGTCAGGGCCTTCTTGCTCACATTCCTGCGTTCATCTTTGGTTGTGAGATGAGATACTGTGGTGCGAATAGCTATGCTCTCTAGTTTGTTTTCCCAGGGTGGAGGATCAAGGGTGTGGTTTGGGTCTTCTATTTGTGCTGGCAACATTTCTTGGTGTTTCCTTTGAAGTGCTTTTGTCTCTCACAAAACTTGATCTTTTAAATCTTCCTGATGACAGCTGTGCTTGCCTGATCTTCATCGGGTGGTTGTTGAACGAGTTGAACTTTGCAGCTTGGATCAGTGCTTTGCATTCCCTTCCTTTGCTAAATGGGGGGATGCCTGCTGTCTGCTCCACTTTTTCTATTGGTGTTGATCTCATTCCACCAGTGATGATGCGCAGTGCCTGGTTTTGTACTCTGTCGAGGTTCTGTTGATGAAATTTAGCTGCTGTCATCCATGAGCTGGATCCATACTCAAGGTGTGGTCATACGGCACCTAGGTAGATGGTCTTGAGGATCCTTTCTTTGGCACCCCACTTTGTTCCTGCCAGCTTCCTCATGATGTTTATCTTTCTTCTGGACTTTGCCTCTGCATTCTGAATGTGTTCCTTCCATGTTAATCTTCTGTCATAGGTGACTCCCAGGTATGTCTGCTGGTCCTCGTACTCGAATGGAGTACCGCCCAGTGTCAGATTGCCAACCTTGGTTTTGGTGGACAGTGAGAATAGCATGGCTGATGATTTTTCTTTATTGATGGTAATACACCAGCGATTGGCCCAAGCTGTAATTCTGTCCAAGGCGAGCTACATTCTGTACGTGGCAGTCGTTGTGTACTCCTCGGTGCACCAGAGTACGAGGTCATCTGCAGAGGGCTGCTTGGATCCCATTGGGCAGCTCTGCTACAATGTCATTAATGAAGAGTATGAACAGAGTTGGTGATAATACTCCGCCTTGTGGCACCCCTTGTCTCAGCAATACATTCTGTCCAGATTGTCCATCCACCAGCACCCTAGCTCTGCGATTGTGTAGGTATGACTTGGTCCATCGGAACATGTTGTCACCGATGCCTGTGCGCCAGAGCTTCACAAGGAGGCCATCCTTCCACACCTTGTCAAATGCCTTCTGCAGATCGATAAAGGCAGCTAGCATCACATTCTTGGCTTGAAAAGTGTCCTCTATGGCCTCTGCAAGATGTGTTGTTTGATCTTCTGTGCTCCTGTATCTTCTGAAGCCGGCCTGCTCTGAAACTATAATGTTCTCCGACCCCAGGTACCACTGCAACTGCTGGTTGATGATGCGCTCCATGGTCTTGCATATGCAGCTTGTAAGACTGATAGGACCGTAGCTCAGCACTTTCGTCTTGTTCTTCCCTTTTTTCAGAATAGGAGTCATTCTGGCTTCCTTCCAGCACTGAGGAACTTCTCCATTGGTCCAACTGAGATTAAAGATGTCTAGCAACTTGCGAAGAGATGCATTACCAAGGTGTTGGATCATTTCATTCGTAATGCCATCTGGCCCGGGAGATTTCTTCTTCTTCAATTGGCGGATAGCCTTCTTCAGCTCTGCTAAACTAATGTCAACATTCATTGCATCGTGAGTGTTGGTGTCTGTTCTTTCCTTTTGCTCTTTTCTAACCTCTTTTTGATGCATTCGTGGTATAGAAATGTTACTTCGCAAAGGCATCTGCAGCCATCTTTCCTGTCAGTGTTTGTCCACCTTCTTCAAGAGTAATCTTCTCTCCCCCGACACCCCCAGTACTCTTCATCGCTGACCTGGCCATCCTCGAGAGCTTTGCTGACAGACCCGTCGATAGTCCGTAGCATACTCTGTGCCAGTGCCACGTACTTAGCATGCTTCTCCAGCCTCCTTGTGATCTGCCGCTGCCCCACCCCCCGTGGCCAAGACAGTGGCGGCTAGTGCCACGCCACCCAGCAGGATGGCGATGATGGCGGCCCCCACCCCTGTAGCGAGAGTGGCCACAGCTGCCACCCCAGCACTGGCTCCAATCACACCCGCAGCAGTGGTTGTATGTGCGAGGACGTTGTAGGCTGTCTTATATCGCCTGCGCGTTCTGCTGTACTTTTCTGCCTCATGGACGAGATGTCTGATGGTATCTATCTGCTGGAGTCGCCAGCCATGTACTGTACCCCCCTCATCAGCCATCAGGGAGCGGTATATTTCTGGTTGCTTCCGCCACTCTGATTTTGCCATAGTATACCTGGAGATTAAACCTGCATCACCTACAGAATCTGCTCATGAGTCATAGAAGGGTTCATTTTGGAGAGCCTGGCGAACCGTGCCAGCTTGCTGATTTCGAGATAGACGTCATCCAGCACTGTCGGGTGCCAATAGCTTTCTGAGACGTGACATCTGGAACTTCAGCTTATCACCAAGATAGTAGGTCCGCTGCGGGATGGTTTTCTTGGTCTTACACTTCTGCGCCATCTCCTCTTTCCACTATATGACATCTGGCTCATCCTCGTCTGAGAAGCCACCTGTCTCATCCTCGTCTATGAAGACATCTAGCTCATCGTCGTCTGTCAAGACTCCTGCATCCCGCTTACTCTCCTCCAGGAGGGCCTGCCAGTATCGGAAATTTTCACTGTTCCTTCGCCTCCTTGCAAGGCTTGTGTTCTGTTGATACCAGTTCTCCCGCTTTAGTCGCTCTCCTTCTTGCTGCAGTGCAAGCCTCTGTTCGTTTAAGGCCTTTATCTGTGCAGGGGTCATGAAGGGGCGAACTTCTTTCTTCATCATCTCAGCCAAGGTCAGATAATGCTGGTATGATATCATGTCAGGTCAATGAGTAATAAGAGTGTAAACTCTAAATGGGTGTCCGATATCCCATCCGTGCTGGCATATATGTTAATGGAGGGGCTGTCAAACAGGTAATTTACAGGTGTGAACAGGCTAGGACTGATAGCTTTCCATAGGTTGCTGTTGGCACCTGGGAGATACTCTATCACGTCCCGGCCGACTTCTACTAGTGAGCTGCTGTGTGCACTGCCCGGAGGTTGATGTAGCACATCGGCGCGTATGTATGTTGTGCCCTGCTGGGGCACCTCGAAGAGGACCCATTCTACATGGTACTGTACTACCTGTCTCTCCTCTAGAGAGGGTGAGATTATGTTCTCACCACCGGAGAGCAGCAGTCGGACAATCGGCTTGGTTATATCTCCTGTTTAAACCCCTTCTATAGCGTGCTATGGAACCCATATTTGCTCACTCGACTGGTCTTGCTGACCTGGCAGATGTGTACGCAGTTGATACTGCCAAGGTAGAAAAGAGTGATGGCAAGTCATTCGCCCTACAGTACGAAGCAAGCGCAAAGGCATTCTCCCTCCACCCCATTGGTGGTGATGAGGTGGAGCAGCTCAGAGACCTCAAGGATGTGACGAAGGAGCGCTTGGGTCGCAACACAGATGGCCACAAGATTGTGTTTCGGTATGATTTCCCCCAAGAGGACGTACATCCTCGAGCCGTTGATTGAGCTCTCGGATACAGAAGTGGCAGACATCAACACCCTAAATAACGACCTCAGCTTTCATCTGGTCAAACCCTATTCGAGCGGTGCCCCGCCGATGGCCTGCTATTGACCCTGGCAAAAAACCTGCAGTTCATATTTGAGAAGAATGAAGTGTGGTACCGCGCTGGACCTGGACCCTATATAGGCCTCCCGCAGTCATTGACATAGAGGTTACTCCCCTCTCCACTGTTGTGAAAAAGGATGGGACAGTTTGAAAGCTCTACAATCGGGGATCATCCTTCCTCACCTACATAGGTGAAGGTGTCTCCCTGACGAGGGTGGGTCACCGGATCGGGGTTACAGGTGGAAAGCTCCTGCTGCGTCGTCCATTCGATGGACCAGAAGAAGCTGTTAACCTCCAGTAGGGCACCCTACAGGTAGATGGTGTGTCACATGTCTCCAAAGTCAAGGGTGCTGTTAAACTGCTTCAGCGAGTCGGACTCACTAGCCCGCAAACGACTCCTATAGTCCTAGAGCTACGTTTCTTAGCCGGCGGCAGAGTGAAGCAGCTAGCCCCTGCCCCTGAGGGGATGAAGATCACTATCGATCCGGATGGAACAGGGCTCGATCTGGCACAGATATTTCTCGAGGGGTTCACTCTGTTCAGTTTAACTCTTCATATATAGCCATGATCCTCATCATACTACTCGTGCTGGCATCTACAGCAGTGGCACAGGGCGCTGAGACTGCCATGATATTGTATGCCAAGTGGGCCCACTTCCGGGATGGCCCCCCCCCCCCCCCAGTACAATCCTTGGGTCGACTCCTTGCGGAGAAACATTTACGACCGCTTTCACCCACGTAAACAGATCGAGTCTGCCTGCCACTTCTATGGGGTGGAGAGGGTAGGCTGTGGTTGTCTGCTGGAGACCCCTGCTCAGCACCAGATTCTCTGCGTAACATGTGAACATGCCAGAGTCTGCCATGGTTCACATGCTAATCACTTTAGCCTCCTCCCAGGTGAGCGTTGTCAAGGTAGATGGAAGCCCCTATGGGTGGTCCCATCATGCCGATGTGACTCTGGCAGAGACTACGTGTTTGTCTGAGCCTACACAGAAGAGAGGCCGGCCGGCCCTGTGGTTGATGGCGATCAGTGGTGTATATCACTGTGGCGGCTTGTCTCTAAATGGGCGTTCAGCCCCTGGTAGTAGTAGTGTCTGGATGATCCTACCCCGCTGGCAGCCGTTCCGTGGTGGCCCCCGCAACCTATGCCTCAGGAATTGAGAGGGCGGTTGGAGCAGCGGATCACGGAACGGTTGCCTGTGGAGGGAGGTGGTATTTTTCTACTACCGGCTATACTACTATTGCCAATCCAATTCTAGGTTGTTTGCAGTAATATCAAGTACTACCAGGGGAATGGTAGGAGACATCCTGCCACCCGAATAAAGGTGATTGGTTGAAGCATTAGCGGATAGATTCTTATTAAAATCTCCTGATTCTGTGATTTGTGGCTAGTTTGTTTACTCTAGACTCGCGAGTTTCCTCTCGAGATGGATGATTGCTTTGATTATTATTGCGACTATTATTATTATTATAGTTGCTACTGTCACCATTTCTTTGCTATTGTCACTGTAATAGAGAGAGTATTGACATCAGAGCGGTAAGCGTTAAAAGGTCACATGTTTCTACTATTGGGACTATATTCTACACCGAGTGTCGATGGAATTAATCCTAACATGACTCAGTGCATCAAGAAAACAAACACAATTGTATCAAATATATGTATTTATTATAAAACATCTATTGTAATAGATAGCTTGTGATTTCAATGTCACAAATATAAGATAAATATCTCACAATGTATATACATAGAGTAATAGAAACAGTACGTACAGATGCACCAGAAACATCGAGTTAACTCTAATGGTCAAGATTGCTCAACAAAATTGACATTTGTGTCCAGGGAATCTACATTTACAGGTCAAGAGAAGACAATTTTGTTTAATTTACCACTGGAACGAACTGGCTCGGTTATCGAGCCAGTCATGCCAGTGGTCCATTAAAAAAAATAGTCATCTTGTCGTGTAAATAGATATTGTTAACACCACTGCAAGAGGCAAGCTTTTTCCTGCTTGACCATTAAAGTGTTAAATACAGTAAAACCTGTCTATAAAGAACACTGTATGGACCTTCAACATGTGGTCAATAAAGACATGTGGTCACTTAATACAGGTCATTTTCTAGTATACAGTAATTAGCTTGCTTGAGAACAAATAATGGTGGTTCCTTAAGACATGTGGTCTTATGACTACGTGACTTAAAGAACCACCATCTCTTGGTCAAAAGAGCAGGCGTGATAGACAGGTTTGATGTTTTGTCAGTATTAATTCAAAACAATATTATCAGTACCATATATAACCAGTTCAGCACTATAACGCATAAATAAATAACAAATTCTTTAGCCCTTACCACCCTGATGTCAATATTCTATCTTTTACTGTGTCATTAGCAAACAAACTGGTGTACATTTTTCAACAATTTTGGTGGAAGATGTTGCTGTCTACGACAGCATCAGCTCCCACCAAATTTGTTGAAAAATTAACACCAGTTCATATTTTAATTTATTTTGTCAACTTAAATGTCTTGACCTCACAGCGGTAAGGGTTAACATATAAGGCTGAGCATTGATATTCTCCTTTTTTAGGTGGTGGGGTAGGACGAGTGGGAATGGGTTTGCCCCAAGATCTTCTAGAAATTAGATGCTCTAAGAAACAATTTTTGAAGTCTGATTGATAATTTGCAGCCTTATATTCCAACTTTTGCCGATACTGTGAAAAATGTATTTTCAACTGTTTTTTGATACCCAGTACTTTTCAAAGCAAATTTTTAATTCAAGCACACTCAAGGACTGATGTCTAAATTCAAGTACTATTCAAATTTGTGCAAAACCCTGACATAACCACTTTATCTCCAATAATATAATTTATGATTACCCTCACTTACCCTGTAAGGGAAAAAGGGTATCGCATTTGAGTCTGTCTGTCTATGAGTATGCTGGATACTACTGATCCCATTCTGCTCAAAGTATAACAAAAAGTCTTAGTAAAATAAGAATATGCTAACTCGGGTCCGATCTCTGGTTGATTTTCTTAGTATTCCTGAATTTGATAAAATAATTTCTCATGTTCATGTATTTTCCAATGGCTGGATCATACCTAACAAATACACACTTTGTACAACAACCACAGTAAACACCCTATTCCTGAGTACCACCTGCCCACCTCATCCACATATTATGCGATCCTGCCTATAATCACTATATGTCCAGGAAGACAAATTTGCCTTGATACAAACACCAACCTACCCCCACCTCACCACTAGTATGTATTTACAAGATGTACTGGTGCCAACTATTGCACAATGTTAATCTGTCAAGCTTATATGACTGAGGATGAGGATTGTCACCATGAGATACAGTACAGCTTAAGAAAAAAACTTAACTGAAAACAGAACAGAAACACCACAAAGATGAAACAAAAGCAAAACAAACATGGAACAACCTTAGATTGTCTCGTTTTTGTTTTGGTCCATATTTGTTTTGTTTCAGTTACATTTTTGTCACAAGAATCTTATTTTGAGTTAGACTGTATCAAGATTATAATATCACACTATCACAGTATTTGGAAATCTTCATTCTTGAACCAATTTGATGTCCATGTATGCCTCTTTTTTGGTGACATTCGCTCAAGTGTATGGTCGAGTTGCTTAAATTTGTGAGTACTGAAATTCATGAATTTGTTTTTATCGCTCTCGTTCTATGATGTAACGTTGCATGGAACGCATCTACACAGTAGCTACGTTTTGATTGACAGTTCTGAAGATTTTGACAAAGTTTTGAGCAAAATATGGTCAAAACAAGAAACTTTTCATACAATTACTGATGGTAGTGATAAAAATTTCAAGCTTCCTTAATGCACTTTCTTAGATTACTTACTTGCGCTTATTTAGCACCTAAAATGAGCAATTTTTACAATCCAAAGGTACCACCTGCTTTGGTTAAATTTTTTCGCCACGTCGGATTAGCCTGATTGTATTGGAGAGGCTCTAGAGGAAGGGGTGGGTGCTTATTAATCATTTACCAGTGTCAAAATTAACATAAAGTGCACATGTTTTTAAAAATTTTTTTTTATTCTTTCCTTTATGCCTGCTGAACATGTTTTAAAGACCCTAGCGTTAGCTCATTTCTTCAGCTCATTAATATTTGTGAATTTCATGTGACGTCACTACCTAACGAAAGCGGCATCCATTTGGGGTTTTTTCTTCTCTTCAAATGTATCAACTGCTTTTATAGTTTATACATTCATTTGTGGGACAAATTTTTCGATTAAAACGGGCAAAATTAGCAGTTGAAACATTCAACAAACTAATACAGTGATATTTAAGGATTTACAAGCATGTACCAGACAGCTGAAGATGCATAATCACGAAATTTGGTACCGCTATTTCACACATAACCTGGTGAGGTGGGTCAGTTCAAATGCTTGGGATTTGTTTAAAAATTAAAATTTTGTACTGAAGTTTTTTCGTTTGTATTCGGAAGTGTTATTTCACATTGTGTTAAATTCTTGCGCAGATCTGTTTAAGAGTTTTCTTTCACGAGTGCATTACTTGTTTAGATTCACGAACTTCGGTACCCATAGTATATCATAAAGAATTTTTCTGAGTATTTTAATAGCAATTTGAGGGTCAGTATGTTATTGCTGCTATAAGCCGCAATGTCATTCGGTCAAATTGTTTTCGAAATATTGAGCAATCTTCATTTATTTAGGAAAGGAATTTGATATCTGTTCACCATGAATTCCTTTCAGGAATGGTATTAACCCTTTCATCGATGAATTCCCCGTACCTCATTTTCAAGGCAACGATACTAGTACAGTGTTGAACATTTTGAAATTAATTTGACTGGAAGCCGTTTTGCCATAGACAGCAACGGCTTCCAGTCAAATTAATTTCAAAATATTCAACAGATTAAGTTTTATATTGTAAAGAAAAAAACTTTTCAGGGATTTTTCGGTGAAAGGGTTAGTTACACAAACTTTCACATAGACTCTCTAGCTTATTCTGTCACAAAATAATTGGGATACATGTAGTTAATTAGAAACATCCATATATGCTATTTGGAGAAAAACTTCCAATATACCAGTCCAGCTAGTGTTGCCAGTTCCACAATAACAATAATACACAGGATAATTTTGTCTGTAATGACT
Organism: Chaetoderma sp. LZ-2023a; assembly: GCA_034401795.1. NCBI lineage: Eukaryota > Metazoa > Mollusca > Caudofoveata > Chaetodermatida > Chaetodermatidae > Chaetoderma > Chaetoderma sp. LZ-2023a. The sequence goes on from CM067373.1 coordinate 63,427,605, forward strand.
CTGTGGAAAGATAGAAAAACACAAATTACAAACAGGTTATGGTCAAACAAACCGGCCACCTCCATAAACGGACAATCTCATTAGGTCCACAATCATGCGATTAAAAAGGACACATGTTTATAATGGACAGTTGTATATGGTTCTCTACCACAGTGAATGCCCATGGTGTCCATTAGAAACAAGCTATTTGGAGTCAGTGCTGGAGAAGTGACTGAAATGGTCACGAAAGCTACATTTAACCCTTTAACACTCATATCAGCCAAAAACGGCTTCTGCAGTGGTCTTGAAAATTCAAGGGTCAAAGGGTTAAACAATATCTACATCCCGGAGAGGTAACTAATATTTCTTTATTATATATTGGATTTGTTTTAAAATCACTCCCCAATCAATGAGTGTTTTCAAAAGTTCAGCTATCAATCAAATAATACACAAATAAAGCCAGCTGAACAATTTGAAAACAGTTTTATTGGAACTGAATGGTTGTTAGTCAAATTATTTTCACAATAAACATCAGGATGTTAACAATAGCATACAAACATTATCTAAGTGGCTTAACCCTTTAATGGTCCAGATTTGCCAAGAAAAGTGAAATCTTTGCTTCGGAAATCTCTATTTACTGACCAAGTGAGACTCCTTTCGAAAGTTTATCAAAAGGTTTTTAACCATATCAGTGAATTTGACATTTGATCGTTTGATCCCAGATCATTGTGTGATGCCCTCTCATTATAAGGAAGTATGTGTCCAAGTTTGAGTTGAGTATGATTACCCAAAGATGAAATATGAATTGCTAAGTTGAGCTAAACAAAAATGTTAATGTTGAAAGAAACAGGTGCTTGTCACGGTTACAATGACCTTGATCTTTTGACCCCACGGCCAGTTTTCCATGCCCTCTCATCATATGGAACCATGTGCCCAAGTTTGGGTCCCGTATGATTACGCAAACATGAGATATGAACTGATAAGTTGAGTCAACCACAAATTGGATGCTGATTGTAATGAAATTAGAAAGGGGCTCTACAATAAAACATGACTAGTGTGCACTAAAGCTAGCTAAATATAAAGCCCAATGCAATAATAATGTCATATTCCAAAGCTCTAATGATACCACAGCAGCACATCTGTTCTTCAAATACCTGAGCCAAAATATCTGATACACTGTAGTATTAGACATACCTTCGTGCCATATTCCTTAGAATTTTTCTGCTCTTGACTAAATTAGAGTCTGTATCTGTTAGCTGGATAAAGAACAAAGATGTATTAATTACCAATAATAGTTACATGAAGACAGTATACATGTACATTAACGGACAGCGTAATATAGTATTTCCGCTATGTCATATTTTTTATTCTTGTATTTTTTTTGGCTATATCCTTGGAAACAACAATTTTTAGTAAATATTGACACTAAATAACATAACAAGGGTTGGTTCCATTTTAAAAAATGGGTTTTAGGTAGCTTTTCGGTTTTTCAACATTGCCACTATTTAGTCATTAGATTCTTAACATTTTCGCGATCTGCAATATGCAAGGAACAAATGAGGGACCATACCAATTTCTGTGGACATCAAATAATGCTACATGTATGTCCTAATTAGCATTATGCTGATATATGCTCACACGGTCGAACCTGTCTAAAAAACCTATGGTTTGGAGAATTCTTGAAAACAAGACCTGCTGTACTTGATGCACTACAAATAAGCATTGAGAAACTCGCAACAGCAAACCAGCTTGGCTTAGGTGTAAGAGAAGCACACAATGACATACTCATTCTGATTGAAGAATTGAACCTGGAGAAACACCTTACTGAATTTGAAGACCACAGGAATTTCCCAATGTTTAAATGGACGTGTATGTACATCCAACAAGTGATGGCACTACTAAACTTCACCCGTTCAAACAAGCAGCTACATTTCTTTCTATTCCTATCTTATCTTGAGAAACTGTGCAAATACTTTTTAAGCTATAATCGGCTAGATTATGCTCAGAATATCATTGCATTCATTGCACGTGTGTCTATGATAGCAAGCAAACAGATCCACTCATATGGAACAGATTTGTAGCTGGTGAATCTGCCCTGAAAAGGAATCATGTCCCCTTAACAGGCACTGGTGTGGACCAAGGGCAAGGATTTCTAAACAAGATCATAAAAAGTGATGGCGGGATTAGATGTATAACGACGAAGCCAGCTACTCTGCTTAAATATTGTCTCAGTACACCGGTGTTACCTCCACTTGCTAAAGAAACTTAACATATAATAGGTATGCAAAGCGTAACTTACAGTCACCACCACCAACTGTCATCATCCAAAGTGGTTCGACAAGAAAAGGACATTTTAGCATTGAATTCAGTTTTAGAGGAATATAACCCCTTTGCTGACAAATCACCAAACCTTTACAATTTAATGACCAAGGTTGTGATGCCAAAAACATTGAACATGATATACTAAACATGGAGAAGCGTGGGCAGCAAGCCTTGGACTCATTTGTTGAACAGCGCATCTGTGGTACATCGAAATTAGGGGACCGCATGGCTAAACTTCGCTTTTCCAATTGAGAGGATGCATGTAAAACAGTGAAGCTGAAAGGAAGATTTGGAAGTGTACAACTTAAAGCTACAAACTCACTATTTGTCAGGATGCTGATAGTTGCAGTCAGATTTCCAAATAGATATTGAGGATGTGGTATCCACATATGAGTTCACAACAATCAATTCCACACGAATGAATGCAGATGGTTGTTTAATCCAGTGTACAAACAAGAGTGAGCTTATCCATGTGCTTCAAAGTTTAGCTGATCAGCCACAGATACATGAATCAGTAGCACAGCCACATAGCTGATCATTGACGGTATGGCATTAGTTCACGAGATCATGTCAGTCAAGCAGTTCAAGACATGTATGACCTTAGGTGAAGCATTTGCCTCAATCGCTGATGCCAAGTGCAAGAATTATGCAGGTGGTCGTGTAATCTTTGATAATTATGATAAACAAATATGTCTAAAAGATGACATTAGAGGGCATGTTACTGGTCTGCGTTCCACCACTAAAGGCTTTCATGTTGTTGACACAACACCCATCACAGATACCAGAAACTTTCTAGAGAACAAGGAGACAAAGGATGCACTAACTCACTTCCTTGCTGACAAATTGATTACATTGTGTAGGACACCTATAATAACAGCAATGCGCTTGCGAGTTCACAGCAACACATTTCCCTTACCTAGACTAGGGGTAAGCACACAGGAAGAGGCAGATTCACTTATGTTACTACATGCTTATGAATGTTTGTAAAGCTAAATCAAGTAATAAAGTACAAATCTTGACACAAGACACTTGCTTTACGTAGCCTTCCAGACGTTGGTCCTCATACAACCTTGATCATGGGCACAGGAGACATGTGGTTCTACAGCCAATCTACAATGTTCTTGGTCAAAACAAAGCATCTGCATTGCCTGGATTTCACAGCCTACAGGGTGTGACACAACAGGTAATATACGTGGTAAAGGCAAAATGACTGCGTTTAAGGTCTTTCAAACAGCTAGCCCCTCTGTGATCACTGCTTTATCACGGTTAGTGATGGAGGATATTCCATCATCCAGACGTTATTATAGGTTGTGAGACATTTCTGTGCCAACTAATGAGTACAAGAGATAGTTCTGCATCAACTCCAGGGAAGCTCAGGTGGGCAAAATTCAAGAAATTACCTGCAGACCAGGGAATAGATAAGCTACCACTGACTGCTGGTGCATGGCACCAACACATCCTGCGAGCACATCTACAAGCCTTCCTCTGGTCTCATGATCGTGTGCTATTACCTACAATAACGGATCCAGAGAAATTAGGATGGTCTCGTGAAACACATGGAACACTTGTTCCCATATTATCTAAAGTACAGCTGGTACCTGAAGCAGTAGTTGTGCTAATCAAGCGTGGGTGTGGTGTGACCAAATGTTCAGGAAGGTGAACTTGTAAGCAAGACGACTTGCTCTGTATAGAAGTGTGAGGCTAATGAAGATTTTTGTAATACGGTTCAATCAGGAGAAATTGATGAGGATTTAGATTATGGCTAAAATTGACCAAATATGAATGTGAATATGGAAACATTATAAACAAAAATAATTAGTTACTGTTTAGAGCGAAAAGGTTATTATTTTAGCACCGTGAAGGATGCATGACTTGGAATGTTTTTCTGTTACTTTACATGAAACAAATGCTGAATAGCATTGTATACTCCCAGTGATGCCAATATGCAATGCCATAAAAATATGAGGCCGATATTTTGTGATTCATTTTAGTTATTTGCATCACAAATTAACCATCATTTTACCATATTCTCATTATTATAATCATAGGCAGAGCATCCTGTTAACATATTGGAGCAAAACATTTGCCACTTTAAAATGCTATGATGTGTATGTAAACAACAACATATGTTAAACATTACCATATAGGATCAAAACTAAATGAGGTTTGGAGTATATCTGAAGTATGTCAACGCAATATAAAATGTTTGTAAATAGCGGCCATCTTGAAATCTAAGATGCCCACTATATTGATAATGCAATTTCCAAGCTCCATCACCCCGACAATGTGGGTGTAGATACTAAAATTAAGTCTATATGTGGTTTGAGACAGACGATAGACAGAAATGTGCTAAAATGGTGGCCATCTTGAAAGTCAAGATGGCCACTATATTGATAATGCAATTCTCACGTTTCATTACCCTGCAGAATGTGGGTGTAGACATTAAAATTAAGTTTCTATGTACTCTGGAACAGAAGATATCAACAGAAAACCAATAAAATGGTGGCCATCTTGAATTTCAAGATGGCTGCCATAATAGAAACTAAAAAAATGGAACCAACCCGAGATGTGTTCTCTGATACATAAAGAATATAAAAGTCCAACATAAAAGAATATAGCCTAAAAAAATTAGCAAAACTACACATGGGCATACACTAATAAAATGAAAACAAAGTAGTTATATCAATGAAAGATGGTACTAATGATGAGAAGACAGAACAGATACGGTGAACACATGGAAAATAGAATTTTTAATGAATGGATAAAAGTTCAATACTGGGGTGCGTTCAGGAGAGGGAATATTTTCAGTTTGCCAAACATTTTGTTCAGTCACGTGGTAAGCTCACCCATAGACATCTATGGGCGAACCTACCATGTGACCAAATAAAATGTTTTACAGACAACTGATATCATACACTCAGTGGTCTGAATATATAGATATTTTTTTTAATGAAAAGCCCTCCATATCAGTATCAACAACCAAAAATATTTTTAAGCAGGTATATATTTAGAATGAATTAAGATCAATTACAAATAAAATCACTTTCTATTTTTAAATACTTGAGCGGGGATTACTGTGTGTGTTGGCTTACCAGTGATCTACATTTTATTCCATGTAAAACAACAATCAGAGATTGCAAACCATTGTCCTACAATTTCTTTTGCATTAAAAAAAAATTTCTGCATAATTTATAATTCCAAGTGTATGTCGACAACCTTTATTGTGTTAGTCAATCGGATCAGTAGTCTTTTAGACATCCATAGATCCGAAGACTGATCCGATCTGAACGTGTGTTATTAATGTGAATCACGGGCTATTTCTGGAAATCCTCTCTGTTGTTGTAAAATTTGATGGTAACCAGAATGACAATCAGATATTGCTGAAATCTATGACTCCCACCACTATCAAGCAATGGATCACTGTAGAATGCAGATGCTCTAGCAGTACCAGTCTCTCGAAGGAAATTCACCTTTCCAGAGTATCCATCTATCATCTGATGTCATAATCAGCTAAGTGGCGTGTAGGATGACGTCATAATCATTACATCATAAATGATGTTATTTGGCCCCTCTTTAACTTTTAATAGTCCGACATGTTGTACGAATTGTATGTTTTTGATATTTAATAAACATGCTGTTGAATATTATGAACAACAGCGCCCAGTCAAATTAGTTCCAAAATATTCAATAGCTTATCTGTATAGTTTTCTGGAAACTGATAGTCAGAGTGTTCAGAGATCAATCGATTCCAACAGGGGCGAGGTGGGGGTGGAGCTTAGCTAGAGATTGGTGGGACATAACTAAAAATGGCAAGGTTCATTGACACAGCATAGTGTGTTCATACTTATTTATGTATGCAAGTATATACTGTAACAAGAGACCCAAGGGCCTGTGGCACTCACCTGGACAATTGGCATTTAAACCATTTGCATTTAAATAGACTAAACGAAATCTAGGATTTCTTTTTTCACGAGAGAGTTGATACTTACCTCCCTAATACTTTTGATATTGCTAAATATTGGCTTTCACTCAATAAACACTCAGATTTAAAACAGTTAGGTGCCCCTACTGGGCAGGGAGTCAGAGTGTAGTCTGGCGGATGCCAGCCCCACCACCGCGCATGCGCAGACTAGCACTTCCTCTGACTAGATTATTGGCTGACACACATGCAACTATTAAGAGCCTGAAGACCGAGCCTCTGTGGGGTGGAGAGGCCGGGTCCGTATCTAGGGAGGTAAGTATCAACTCTCTCGTGAAAAAAGAAATCCTAGATTTCGTTTATTTCACTTCAAGAGTATACTTACCTCCCTAATACTTTTGATATTGCCAGAATTCGAAAGTGAATCTGGCGGGAGGGAGGCGAGGTCAAAAGACCAGCTCATCCCTATACGCTTTTCTGCGTTTAAGGCACTTAAACTTCTGAAACTGTAAGAAAAAACAGTCAGGATTTGACTAACCATCGGATAACACTACCGATGTATGAGAGATGACCGATGTCATATGCGCTCCCCCCCCCCCCTCCTTCCTGGGAGGAAGAGTCGCCTGACCTCAATGTCCTATACGCTCTCTACGTACAAGTGCCATGTACTACAGGACAGAGACGAAAAAGCTCCATTTTCGTAACTCTCAACAATGAACCACACAAATACACAAACCATCACCATATTAATAACGGGTAATCGTGACAATACAATCAACAACGGACAACACATGAACAAGACTGACCTTGTTGAAAATGGCTGCTGACATCATCTTCCCATTGGTAAAGACTGATGCAGGCCCAAAAAAGTGGGTGTTTCCATACATTAATTGTGAAATATATAAGTAATGAGGAAAAACCTCCTCAAAAAATATAAACCGAGTTATTTTTTCAAAATCGACAAGGCGAGAGGATTAGAGGTGTCACGGAGATAATGGTCTGTAAAACTTGACTCACAGTGCCACTGAGCCACCGACATAATATCATCCACAGGGACCCCATTAAATAGGGCCGTGGAGGTCACTACGCCGCGGACACTGTGAGCCTTGGCCACGTCAACCTGCTTCCCGGTGGCGGATTTATGGCAAAACTGAATGCATTCCACAATCCACCTGGAAATGGTGTCCTTAGAAGCCCTGCCATGGGGTTCAATATATGACAACCATAACGCTGACTGGTCGGTGCGCCACTCCGCCGTACGTTGTTTGTACCGGCGCAGCGCCCGGACGGGACACCATGCTTTAGAATTAGGATCATATCTAGTTAAAGCAGGCAAAATAATAGGTTGACCTGGATATTTCAACGACTGATTTTTAGCCAAGAAATTAACCCTAGGTAGCAGCTTAAGGCCTTCCCCTGAAACCACAAAACGGTCATCCTCGGCTGATAAGGCATGAATTTCACTCCTACGCCTAGCCGAGGCCGCAGCAATTAAAAACACAGTCTTCAGTGTTAACAGTTTCATAGAAATGGAACTAAGTGGTTCAAAAGGCTTATCACCTAGTACTTGAAGCACTAGCGATAAACTCCAAGACGGAATCACAGGTGGATTCCTTGGTCTTAGATTGCCCATGCCTTTAATTAATACATTTAATGTATTTACTTCATCACTTCCCCTCTTAGCCAAGCAAGGAATAACAGACATTAATGCTGATTTATAACCAGCAATAGAGTTAGGCTTGAGGCTATAGGCATCATAGAGGTGACAGAGGAAATCAGCTACTACTTGAATAGATGAATCCATTGGATCAATACATCTCTTTGAGCACCATTCTGCAAATCTGTTGATTTTATAATTATATGCTCTGGAGGTTGACCCCCTCCTGGCTTTGGCCATAAACATGGCTGCTTGCTCAGAAAAGCCCTCCTTAATTCTAGATTCCTTGACAACATCCACGCAGTCAATCTGAACATTGACGGATTGTTGTGAAGGGCCTTGCCCTGGAAGATAATATCGTCCATCAGAGGCAGAGGAACCGGATTGCAGACCAGAAGGTCCAGCAGATCCGTATACCATGATCGGCTTGGCCAATCCGGGGCGATCAGAAGCACTTGGCATTCCTCTTGTCTGATTTTCTGAAGAATTTTTGGAATCAGGATTGCTGGAGGGAATGCGTATGCATACATTCTCCCCCAGCTGATAGCTAACGCATCTGTTGCGAAAGCGCTTGGATCCGGAATCGGAGAGACGTACGTCGTCATCTTCGCATTCTTCTTCGTTGCGAACAAATCGATGTTGGGTTTCCCCCAATGGTCGAACAGACGATCCGCCACACATTGATTTAGTTGCCATTCCGTGGGTAAAACACTCATCCTTCGGCTCAATGAGTCTGCTAGCAGGTTTAACCTTCCCGGAATATGAACTGCTTTCAAGGTAATCTGGTGATCCAGACACCAACAAAGCAGTTTCCATGTCATCATACAGAGACTGGGCGACTTCGTTCCGCCCTGGCGGTTTATGTAAGTCACAACTGTTGAGTTGTCTGAACGAATAAGAACAATCTTGCCCTGAACTTTCTGTAAGAAATGTTCCAGGCCCAGGACTACTGCTCTTAGCTCCAGTAGATTTATATGTTCCTTTGACTGTTCCAGATTCCAAAGCCCTGATATCGTGGATTCTTCCAGGCAAGCTCCCCAGCCCTCCATCGATGCATCTGTATACACAGTCACCTGAGGGTGGGGAGGGGTTAGCAAAACCCCCGGCAAGAGATTCTCTGTATTCAACCACCATTGCAGGTGGTGAATGAGAGGCGCCAACACTGACACATTCGAGTCCAGCGAACCTGTACTCTGGGTCCATTGTGTCATGAGAAATAACTGGATCGGCCGCCTGCGTAAGGCGGCCTGAGGAATGACTGGTTCCAACGAAACCATCAACCCCAGCATTCTCAAGAAAACCCGTGCCAGGACATGACGACTGTCGCACACTGACTGAATTAATGAGATGAGTTTCTGAACTCTCTCCTGAGTAGGATAAACATATCCTGTCTCTAGATCGAAGAACATCCCCAGGTAAACAAACTTCTGGGATGGAGTCAGCTCTGATTTTGGGAAATTGATCATCCAGCCTAAGTCTGTGAGAGTTTTCAAAACAATCTCCAGATTGGCCGACAAACTTTCCCGGGTGTGCGCTTTCAACAGCCAGTCGTCTATGTACGTGTGGACTGCTATGCTTCTCCTGCGGAGGTATGCTGTGATCGCAAGAACCACACGGGTGAAAACCCGAGGAGCCGTGGAAATTCCGAAGGGCAACACCCTGAATTCCCACTGTCTGCCCTGGAATGCAAATCTCAGGAAGCGACAGAAACTCCCGTGGATGGGGATGTGGAAATAAGCGTCCTTCAAATCTATCGACGCCGTCCACATCCCCCTCTCCAACCCCGCCAACACCGAGCGCACCGTTTCCATCTTGAAACTGGGCGTCTCGATGAACTTGTTCAGTGGCTTGAGGTTGAGAATCGGTCTCCACCCTCCGGTGCATTTTGTTACTAAGAACAGGGTTGAATAGAAGCCCGGACACCTTTGTGCCGGCTGAATAGCTCCTTTTTGTACGAGGGAATTTATCTCCTCCTCGATACACAACCTTTGCTCTGGATCTCTCGGAATGGGAGTCCAGACTGGCACTAGAGACAGTCGCGACGGCGGGCCTGTCATCCACTCTGGATGATACCCGACGGAAAGCCATCGCAAGACTAAACGGTCCTGAGTTAACCGTTCCCACTCTTGCATGTGGTCGGCTAGCCGGCCTCCCACCGGTCCACCTAGGGACCGCGGTGGACACAAGGCATGCAAGAGCGGCACTGTCTCCGTTGCCATACACACCGGAGTGGTTCTTACCGCGGTAAGCGTCCTGTCAGGACCGATAACCACGCCCAGATCCTCGCGCGCCCCGCCCCGCGCGCACCTCGGTGCGCGGGCGGTTGCCTGGCTGACGGCGCCTGAGGAACCTGCGCCCCCCTCGCTGCTGGCCGAATCGCACGCGGCCGAGGCCGACGCTGCGACGGTGGCTGGCCTCTGACTTGGCCAGCACCACCACGAGCCAGCAGGGGACGACACGCAGGGGCCGCGGCGCGAACGTTAGCACGACGCAGCACTTCAAACTGCTCGCGCAGCGCCCTCTGGTTATTCACCAGGGTGACCGTCTCCTGGAGGTGGCGACATCCCTCACCTCCAAAAAGACCAGGACCCGTCATAGGCGTACGGAGTAGCCTATTGTACAGGTCCTGAGACGGGCACAGATTGTCCAGGGCAAACGTGCGTCTTGCCCGGACACTCCTGGTCACCGCCCGAGTCATACAGTCCAGCGCCAGGTTAATACCATCCTGGATGGCTCGCTGGACCGTAACCGGGCTTGGCTGGCGCGATGCGGATGCCGTTACTACCCCCTGTAACAGCTGGGAGACGTGGGACAGAGCGGCAATCGAAGCCCTCCCACTCTCCTCCGCATCACGCAACGCGGTATTCGCCGAACGCAACGCGTTCGAGCACAAGACCCCCGTGTCAGAACGGGAGCCTGGCCGCGCATCCTCACCCAAAACCGCGCGGTCATCCACGCTGGGCTTGGGTACCACACCGTACCGCTGGTAATCCAGGGGCACGATGCGACAACGCCTGGCCACCTCGCGAGGGGCCTTCGCGAGACGTCCACTCGAGTTAATGGACGTCTCCGCCGCCTTGAACATGTCAACGACATGCTCCGCCAGCGGCAGAGAAGGCATAGCGTTAGCAGTCGGTTTCCCAGCTAACCACGGCGTGTGAACACGCTGGCTAGTCGACTGCTCCACGGGCAGATCAGGCCTAACGCTCACCAGCCACTGGCAATCCTCCTCCGTGGCTAACTGCGAGCGCTCTACAAGACGGGGTCCTTCGTCTTCCTCCTGAGCGCAAGCAGTAGAGCTTGACGGCGGGTACGCTGATACACCTGGCAAGCCAGGGAAAACATGCGGGCCTGACAGCACCGGCATGAGAATATCACTGGTTTGACCAGGAGCAGGCACCGTGGCATAGCGCGGGGTATATATATCGCCACCACGGGCCCGGCCAGCACCAGCAACACCCTCGGCAAGCCGAGGTATGCGGTACCGCTGGCCATCAGCAGCGCCCTGGGCCACCACCTGAGCCGCGGACTCTACTCCAGGGTGAGTAAAACCGTGGAATAAGGCGCCTGCATTCCCCGCGAGGGGTGCACAAACGTCTTCATCCATGTCCACGTCGTCAGACGGCGACCCTAGCAGGTAATCCTCATCACCCTGGTCAGAAAGATTAGACCCCGGGTCAGCAAAGAGAGCTAACCCGGGCTGACCAGGAACGGTGCCATAGGAGGTACTGGCCACCGCGGCGTGCGGATACCCCTGGACTGATAGGCAGCCCGCGGGTTCCAGCGACAACCGTCCACGGTCCCCTATCGGCGCGGCAATAAGCCTGCTGCCAGGGTCGTGGAACGCCCCCTCTAATGGGGCCACCTCTGAATCGTCGAACAACGGAAGCGGTCTAAGGAAAACCGATCCAGAGGCGGGGATTACCTGCTCCGAAGCCGATGATGAGGACAGTAAAGGATTTGGTCCAGGAAGCATGCCACGAAGCAACCCTGGAACCAAATCCTTTATTGTCCTCTTCATCTCTCCCAACATCTCGGTCCGGAAGGCCTCCATATCCACCGCGGACGAGACCTTCCCCTTACCCTTCCTACTTACAACCTCTCGTTTCCGCTTCTTCTTCTTCTCCTCCTCTACCACCTTGTCCGTCGCCTGTAAGCAGCACAAGAATTCGGACATTAACTCGCCCCCCCCAGTGCTTACATATGTCACAATTAACCAAGGGACCACAAGGGCTACATAGATAGCACAGATGAGGCCAGAACTTTTGATGAAGAAAACGTCCACAGGACGCGCAACCCGGTCCCTGAAACAGGGCAAAGGACAAGGAGTATGAGCAACTAGTTAAGCTTAGAAACTCAATCCAACTCAAAGAGAAGGAAAACGATCATAAAGATCAAAATACATCAGAAACCAGCATAGCGCTTGAATTGCTGATAAATACATAGCCAGGCTGATTATGACGTCATTAATCCCGTGACAGGAAAAAATTCGATCCCAACAAAACATCCAAGTGCAAGGACGAATTGTATGCTGAATGGATAAGTCGACTACACACCCATCAGATACATATAGATAACTCTTTTCTGGCAAAAATGTTAATTATCTCCCTTTGTTTGTTTACAATAATTAACATTACCACATTATCAATAACTAGATACCTGACACTTTGTATAGACAAACCATCCAACGTGACGAACCGGAGAACTCCACCATCTGCACGCCTCTTAACTCTCTCCACCTCATGGGGAAGGAATAGGATCAAGAGGGCAAAGTGAGAAGACCTTTATACTAGGCCTCCAACTCACTGGACATAATTTTTCATTTGGTTAGATAACCTAACAGTGTTAGTAGGAAATGGAACCATGGTGGAGAGAAAACTAACTCTCTGCTTCCGTGATGTCACCACCTAGCGTCATACAGACCTGTGGACATAAACAGAAAGAGAAATTAGTCCTAGGAAGCACCGAGTTGACATAAACCAACTAACCAAGGCGCTTATCACGGTAAACGCGAGTCCCGGAAACACAATACACCGGGAAGAAAACTCGCTAATTTTACTAGAAGTCACCTGATTTAAAGGTCCTAAGTCCTTCTGTGGCGAAGTGTATCCTCCCGCCATCCAAATCAGACACTATCACTCCAAAATAACACCAAATAAACAGTTTAAGAGTAAGAAAAGCTTATGACTCAAAAAGACATGTGTGTTCTCTTTGCCAATAATCTAGCAAAGAGGTAGTGCTAGTCTGCGCATGCGCGGTGGTGGGGCTGGCATCCGCCAGACTACGCTCTGACTCCCTGCCCAGTAGGGGCACCTAACTGTTTTAAATCTGAGTGTTTATTGAGTGAAAGCCAATATTTAGCAATATCAAAAGTATTAGGGAGGTAAGTATACTCTTGAAGTGAAAATGCTGGATGATTTTCGGAAAATCCAAGATGACCACCAAAAAATTGCCCAATCAAGACTCTCGTTTAATACGTTGAAGCCTACTGTCATAGTATCATTCCACCCAAGTTTTGTTGAAATCAGGTTATTAATTGAAGGAAGGAGTACCGTTTTTAAATGGTTCCTGAAAACTTTCAGAAAATCAGAGATTTCTGCCAAAGCATTGACCTATCGAAATTCTAAATAGAATTTCTAGAGGCTACGACAATAGGATCCTTCCGCCCAAAATTGGTTGAAGTGATTAATGAGGAGTAGCATTTTATATGAATTCCCATTAATCGGAAAACCCAAGATGGCCACCATCAAAATCAAGCCGTCAAAATTCTGTATACAAGTTCTGAAGCGAACTCGCCTAGGGTTCTTCAGCTGAGTTTGGTTGAAATCGCCCAAGTGGTTAACCCGTAGCACATTGATGTCAATATTCTATCTTTTACGGTGTCAATAACAAAGACACTAGTGTACATTTTTCAACAATTTTAGTAGAAATTTAATTTGAAAATTTTGACATTAGAGTGCTAAGGGATAATGAGGAGTAGTCTTTTAACTGATTTCCCAAAATATTCAGAAAATCCAAAATGGGCGCCGGAAAAACAGACCACTCAAAATTCTATATGCAACTTTTAAAGCCTACCGCCCTAGGCTCATTCCAGCCAGTCTGGTTGAAATCGCCCAAGTAGTTAATGAGCAGACGATTTTCAGCCATTTTTGGGGGGAAAACTCAAGATGGCCACCAAATAAATTGACCAATCAAAATTCTATATACAAGCTCTGAAGCATAGCACTTTAGGGGGCCTTCCAGCTGAGTTTGCTTGAACTCGCTCAAGCGGTTAATGAGGAGTAGCCTTTTAACTGATTTCCCAAAATGTTCAGAAAAGCCAAGATGGCCGCCGGAAAAATTTACCAATCAAAATTCTGTATACAAGCTTTGTAACCTACCAGCCTGTGTATCCTTCCAGCCAAGTCTGGTTGAAATTGCTCAAGGAGTTAATGACAAGTAGCGTTTTAAACGATTTCCAACCATTTTTGGGAAAATTCAAGATGGTCGCGGGGAAAATGGACCAATCAAAATTCTGTAGCCTACCACGCTAGGGTTCTTTCATCCAAGTTTGATTGAAATCGGCCCAGTGGTTATTGAGTAGGCTTTTATGTGATTTCCAAAAAATTTCCGAAAATCCAAGATGGGCGCCGAAAAAATTGACCAACAAAATTCCGTGTACAAGTTCTGAAACATACCAGCGAACTATCCTGCCAGCTAAGTCTGGTTGAAATAGTTCAAGTAGTTAATGAGGAGTAGCGTTTTAATTTCCCGCAATTTTTAAAGAAAATTCAAGATGGCCACCAAAAACACTTACCAATCAAAATTCTGTATACAAGTTTCGAAGCCTACCCCCATAGGGTCCTTTCAGCCAAATTAGGTTGAAATCCGCCAAGTGGTTAATGAGGAGTAGCGTTTTAAAGCAAAAGTTGATGGACGGATGCTGGGCGGTCGCCATGCCATAAGCTCACTTGGCTATTCTGGCCAGATGAGCTAATGATGACATTTGCTCAGTCACAATGCCCACAAAGGGTACATTATTAGAATTAAAAGTACTCAGTATTCCCATAATTGAGTCCCTGTGACCTTGACCTTTCAACCCAAAATTAATAGGATTCTTAGGATAACCCAAGGGAAACACACAGGCCCTTTTAGAAGAACTTAATTTATCATCCCTCATCCTTAATTTGTTAACACTGACATTCAACTTTGACCATTTAACCACAAAATGAATAGGGTTCTTTGGACCCACAAGGGCAATACACAAGCCTAATTTGGTGAAGATCCCTTCAACTGAACTTTTGTTATCATCCGGAAAGGCAACCCATTTCCTTAATTTGATAACCATGAACATGACCCTTTGAGCCGCCCATTATTAGGATTCTTAGGTACCCAAGGACAAAGCACAGGATAAGTTTGGTAAAGATTCCTTCAGGAGAACTGGAGTTATCACGACATGCAAACACATTTCATTAATTGAATCACCACGACCGTGACTTTTTTCCTCAAAATGAACATGGCTCTTCTGACCACAAGGTTAACACACACGCCAAGTTTGGTGAAAATTCCTGCAGTTGAACTTGAGTTACATGTATCTCTGTGAAACATAACAATTTTATTAATTAGGTCACCGTAATCTTAACATTTAACATTTCGACCGCAAAATTAATGGGGTTCTTCTGGTCCACATGGGAAATACACCGGCCATGTTTGATGAAGATCCCTGCAGTAGAATTTTTTTTATCATCTGGAATGGCAATCCTGTGTCATTAATTTGGTGACCGACCTTTCAACCCAAAACTTAATAGGGTTCTTCACCCCCTCAAGGGCGACACACAGGTCAAGTTGGGGTGAAAATATTGTCTGGATGCACAAACCAATTTCCTTAAGTTAGCAATCTTGACATTTGACCTTTAGACCATAAAATTAATAGAATTCTTTGGACATGCCAAGGGCAACCAACGGACCAGATTTGTGATGACTCATTCAGTAGAACTTAAGTTATAATCAGGAAATGTAACACAATTTCGTTAATTAGGTCACTGTGGCATTTAATCTTTTAACACGAAAATCAGTAGGGTTTTTGGGGACCAAACTGGCATCCTACTATCTGTTTCTTGATGATAGGTGTAGTAGAAACAACAAACGAATGGACAAACTGATGGATAAAAGCAAATGCTATAAACAGCACATATATATATATATATGGGTGGGGGGGGGGGGGGGGGTATAATCAGAATAGGAAATGGAAAAGACTATGTGAACAGTTAATGAGCAAAGTAATTTAGTAAAAGTACTAAGATGCTAATATTGCTATATCCTTAATGTTAAACCTCTGACTCACTCTTTCTCTTGTTCGTAGCAATGAATCTCTTTGTGTACCCAGCTCGTCGATTATGTCCACACCTATTTGGTCTGTTTCTGATGCAACCTTCTGCGATCTAGCGATACTTTCAGAGGTACGATTTAAAGACTGTGTACCTTGCATCAATTTGCTTCTCTGGGCAGTTGTCATGTGCTGGAAACATTTTTATATACAAATACAAATTCAAGCACCACAAAAGACATATCCTCAAAACAAGATTTGTCTAGAATAATGTCTTATCTGGTTATATTACCAAACATGTACATATATTGACCTATAGTTGAAATGTTGTCGGCATCTCTGCCACAAATGACATAAGAATTGAGCAGTATGGCTGGCACTATTTATGTCACAACTAAACAAGTATGTCTGATCTGTAGATGTGACGAAGGAGGCTTTATAAGAAATATCAAAGACAAAGATTTGACAAACCTCCAGACCAACAGACAGTAGACTGATTGTGAATCGCAATGAAAAATCATAACTTTTCATCCATTTAATGTGAACTGCTATGAAATCATCCATATATAGTTAATCATAAGTGAGAATCAATCAACTGCACAAATTATGTTGTCCACCAGTTCAAAAATAATTTCAATAGGCATTTACTATTAAGTCAATCAAACTTTAACCACTTAATCCTCAAATTTGTTCATGAAAATTGAGATTTTCTCATAAAAATGTCTATTTGCAGACCAAGAGATTATGTCTGAATATTATCACTGGAATACCAGACTCAGTTATTGAGCCAGTTATGCCGGTGGTAAATTTTCAAAAATAATTATCACTTGGTATCAAATGGGCATTTCTCAACTCCTCTCCAGAAGCTGTATTTGGCCAGTGTGGGTGTTAACAGGTTAGGACAAGCATATTAGGCTAATATGGTATAACTTACATCCTCCCTGTCAAAGCCATAGTTAGTCGCAGATGGTCCACCACCAGTTAATTGTTGCCTTCCCTGTAAAATAAAACATAATGACAAAAATCTCTACATGCCAGCTGACAAAACAGTGGTAGCTAATGCACTCCGGTGACTATTAGCATCTACTTCTCTGAAATGTACCCCCCTATGGTAAAATTTGATCAAGAAAATTATAATATTTGTTTAGTGAATGTCCATTTGCAGGTTAAGAAGAATATTTTTGGAAATTTACCACTGAAATGACTGGCTCGGTTATCGAGCCAGTCATTCCAGTGATAAATTTTCAAAGATAGACTTCTCTTGACCTGCAAATGGACATTCATCACGACCACTGCAGAGGCCAGCTTGACCATTAAAGGGTTAAACTTCCCCTCATGGCCTTCTTACTGTCCATAAAGGTGGGAATAAAAGCTTCTGGATAGTGACCACAGCAGATGATTGACAGATTAAACTCACTATAAATAGATTTTACATGTAACAATCCTAGAAAGCTATTAATCATCAAGCCCGGCAAAATGGTCTTATATAGAATGTTGATTTACGGGACAAGAGATTATTTTTAAAAATTTACCACTGGGGTCATTTCAGTGGTAAAGTTTAAAAAATAACCTCTTGACCTGCAAATGGACATTAGCAATGGAAAAATTTCTATTTCATTGACCAATCTTGACCATTGATGGGCTAACTAGTTAAATAGCCTAAGCATATATATACCATGACAATTTGTTGAAAGGATTGACAATATTTAAGCTGTATCATCTGTGTTACTGATAAAATCTGCTATATTCCTCACTCAAACTACTGCTGGTTTAATTTATTGCAACTCTGCAAATTAGTGTCTCAATTTCACGAAAATATGGGAAAGCTGTTGAATATTTTGAAAGCAATTTGACTGGAACCTGTTGCTGTTGTTTTTAAAATAATATGCATGAACAGTGTTCTCAGGCATTCTGGCAACTTGTTTCCAAATGTAATCAGCTTCACTGAAACAAGAAGTTCATGAATTCACAAAAATAAGTTAATACTGACTAAGACTGTGACATTACCAGTGTTTTACTGGCATCATCTAAACTACGTCTATAATTCCTGACTTTGCCCAGCATCTGCGTTCTGTAAGAGACAGGAGCCTGCTTTGCTTCACTTTCCATGTCATGCAACTGCAAGATAAACACAAAGTAGCACAACAGGTGTTTCCAAGTTTATCCATCCATCAAATGACGTCATAATCAACTACGACACCATGAATGACTCGATATAGTCTGTCTTTAATGTTTAATAGTCTGACACGTTGTACGAATTGCATGTCTTTACCATTTAATAAATATTCTTTTGAATATTTTGAAACTAATTTGACTGGACGCTGTTGCTGCCTATTTAGTTTCAAAATATTTAACAGCTTACCTGTATAGTTTTCTAGAAATTGAAAGTAAGGGAGTTCACAGATTGATCGATCCCAACACGGACGAGGTGTGGGTGGAACTTAGATAGAGATGAGCGGCGCATATCTAAAACTGAAAGATCCAGAGTAAAATAACAGCCATGACATAGGTATGATAAGACTTCTTAGCACATAGAGGTTCTGAAAATCAGATAATAATCTACCATAACAAGGAAAATTAGTTCTCCTACATGGTACATTCATTTGAATGTATGTATGTATGTATGTATGAGTAATGTATTCTGCAGCTGTAGTAGTAGAAACATCCTACAGCTGCAATCAGTCCTTCTTCGCTTTTGCCCACTGTGTCTTGTCCTCAGCCAAAATCCTTACCTTCCTCAGGTCCATTCTTGACTTGAGTGTACCTAATCCGGCTTTCTTGAGGTCACCTCGTAGCACGCTTAGCAGATTTATGCAATGACGTCCTCTCATGGCTCTGTATTTGCTGGCTCTGAGTAGGGCGAACTCCAAGGCTCTCTGTGCTGGTGTGTCTTCCAGCATCCTTAGCACATGGCCAAACATGGACCATCTTTGCTGGGCGACTTTTACAGACAGCGGCGGCGTATTACACATCTTGTATAGTGCATCGTTGGAAATCATGCTCTCTGGCCATCGGTGTCCAGTGATGGTGCGTATGTGTTTGCGGTGGCAGGCATCAAGTTTGTCTAGAGCTGCCTTTGGAGCTGCCCAGCTGTTACAGTTATACATCATCAAGGATACGCAGGTTGCATTGTATAAACATAGTCTTTTTACCACGGGCATCTTTGATCTACGAATCCATAGCTTCCAGAAGGACTGGAAAGCTATGTTCCCGATGATGCAGCGTGAAGCAATACCAGCAGTACTGCAAAGCAGTGAGTCCAGGATTTTACTTTTCCTCCATGGTTCGCCGCCACAGAGTGGATCGTCATTTTCTTTAGTTTCATGCTTTGTAGATAGGTATATATGGGTGAACTCTGTTTTGGATTCATTCATAAAGAGATTCTAAATTTTTAGTTTGCTTGCAGCTATTGGGAGAAGTGACATTCAAAATCATGGTGGGATTACACATTTTCTGTATTATGAATAATCCTGGGATTGGTACCAAACCTCTAGAAATAATCCACCATGTCTTTAAAAGTTGTTATGAACATTTACACACTCTGACTATATATTACGCAATGTACCTTTCCACTTTATCCATCCATCATGTGACGTCATAATCAACTATGTGACATGTAGAATGATATAATAATGAATGACGTCATTATGACATAGATAAGTAAATTACAAACGCATATTTGAAGACGGACTATGTGTTGTACGAATTGTATGTCATTACTATTTAATAAATGTTCTGTTGAATAGTTTGAAAACAAAATTGACTGGGAGCTGTTGCTGCCTATGGCAGCAACAGCACACAGTCAAATTAGTTACAAAATATTCAACAGCTTACCTGTATAGTTTTCAGGAAATTGATAGTTAGGGTATTCAAGGCTCCATCCATTTAAACATGGCGAAGTGTTGAGTTTAGCTAGAGGTGGGCGGGGCATGGTTACAACTGGAAAGGTCCATTGAACCAATTATGTGTCAAATGCTCTAAAGAATTATAGCAGCCTGACAGGCGAGTGAAATAATATGGTTTGTTTGTTGGGTAGATGCCTAAATGAATCAGTAGATTATGTCAATATAAGAAAGCTGACCTGCATTAAGAGACCACCTGATGCTAGTGAGTAAATCTTAGTCATTAAAGACAGCTTCTGCATAACTATACATAGTTACCATTAAATTAGCCTCCTCTAGTTCTCGTTCAGCCAAACGCAGAGTCCGCTTTCTTTCTTCTAAAAAATACAGAGAAATCAAATTATCGTAACACAATCTGTGCTTATATATATATATATATATATATATATATATATATATATATATATATATATATATATATATATATATGAGCATGCACTTGGATAATCAATTAACTCAACTGTCACAATGAAGGGATCCAACCTGTCACACAAGTACCTAATTTAATTAATTAATTATGTCACAACATAGACAAAAATTGATTTCTGTCTCAATGTGTACCAATTGTATGCCTTTGATGAATTTACAATAGACAGCAACAGTTGCCAGTCAAATTAGTTTCAAAATATTCAACAGCTTACCTGTAAAGTTACTGTGAATTTTAGATTTAGATTCTGGGTATTCAGTCTTCAATGTTTCAAATTGATTCCAACACGTAACAAGAGGTTCGAGGGACCTAGAACATAGGAATGAGGCATACCAACTAGAGGCCACTGCCTATTTATAACTAGAACCTGAAGGAGTTGACCAAAATTGTGACAAGAACACAATGGCCATGTTTCTTTACATATCAACTTCCCTTGAGTTCACAAACTTTAATAGCCCTTAGTCCCTATCATACTTTCGTGTATATATTGCTCAGGTTTTTTCTCATTTTACTCAAAGCAGGAATGGGGGTGCATACTATGTATTAATACAAACTTTGATCACATATTCACGACGCAGAACTTTAGTTCAAAACAACCTCCCGGACGTAAAATTCAGCTTAAAATGTGATATCAGCAAAGCATAACTGCTATTTCCTCTTGCCATATTGTAATGACCAATATTGTGGGCTATATTGTATGTATTAATTGTATTCTATGTACTATCATGTATCATCCTTAAATCATGAAATAAAACCCAAACTGACAAGTCATTGTATTGTTGCATGTCCGACCAACATAAAATGATCCAAAACGGTGCACGAAATAAAATGAGGTTAGATCGCTCCTTTTGTTGGCCGGCCAAATTAAACCTCCTTTGTGATTGGAGGCATTCCACTGAGATATATATCATGACCGAAAGGTGGCCTCCGAAACAAAAAAGATTTTCCAACGTCGCGAATGTCAATAACACAACTTAATATGATACTATGTGCAGATGTTTTAAAAACAATGTGAGCAATAATTTCACTATTTCCTAATCAGCAAAATTCATGCATTCAGCAGCACATTTATTGGTGAGATTTTTGTTCACTTGGGCGATTTAATTTGGAGCGACTTAGTTACATTATGATAATTAGATGACGACGATACCTAGCTCTCGTTAGCATGTACATCTCATGAGGACACGAATGGGGATTCCCCTGTATATTGAATGTATTTCTCACTCAAAGATGATTTTATGCGTTCTAAAAAATAACCACATATTTTGCCAATAACCAAATATTATTATTTTGCATTTAGTAGGCTTGCGCGATTAAATCAAAAATCGTGATTATTTTTTAAATCATGAATTTAAATGATTAAAAATTAAATAATCGAATAATCATGAATAATTCTACAGCATAAAATATTTCAAAACCTACCTTTTAATTATTCTTTATTGCGGTCGGTCATGGAAATTTACATTTTGCTCAGCGAATGTCTGAGTACAAATTACCCAATTATAACAGCAAAAAAGCATATCAATGACGAAAGCCGCAATGATGTTGAGAAAGGTCGATTTGCAGGCCAAGAGAAGGCTATTTTTGAAAATGTATTACTGGAATGACTGGCTCGAGAATCATGGCTCGAGAATCGAGCCAGTCATTCCAGTGATACATTTTCAAAAATAATCTCTTGGCCTGAAAATCGACCTTTCTCAACATCATTGCAGCTTTCATCATTGATATGCTTTTTTTGCTGTTATAATTGGGTAATTTGTACTCAAGCTGATTAATCGGGACTTACCAGTTTTCGTTCTTCAAAAAAATATGTTTTTTTTTAACTGCGTGTTATACACTTGTACAAGGCTATTTTGGCTCAGATATTGTCCTGTGTATTATCTATTAGGGTATTCACACTCTGTTTCTTAGTCAACAGTATTCTTTATATTTCTCTCCATCCTTTGCCTCCATGTATCGTTTCCACATTGTATGCTTCCTCCTTATTATTTCTTAATGTGGCTTGGTCCAGCAGTTGGTTACCGTTACATTTTACATTTGTCAGAACAATTTTTCTAAGTATATGTTTAAGCTCAAGTTCATGCAGTGTGCTTGTGAAAATAGACAGTTTGTCAGCTACTTTATCCACACAATTTTTTAATTTCTCATCCCAGTCTATGTTAAGTAGTTCTCTTTTCATATTGACGAAGTCTGCTTTGTTGTAGTATATTTTCTCTTTGAGCCCTTCTTTGATATCCGTGTAGCATGTCAGACTAAAACACAAGCCAGGTTGGGGTCCGATTGGAATTGGAATTGATCAGCCAATTCCAATTTAATTCCGGAATTGGAATTGATAAATCTGAGGACTCCGGAATTGGAATTGATAAATTTTAAGACACCGGAGTTGGAATTGATAATTTGAATTGACCGGAATTGATAGATTCCAATTCACTTCCAATCAATTCCAGTCATAATTTTTCATAGATTTACTTAACATTGTTGGCTATAAAATGTACATGTAATATCTGTAAATTATACACTGCTCTTTATATGATCTTAATGCATTTCATCCTAAATGATCTATATGATACCATTCACCACATTTCATTCTATATGCAGGTTGATGATATTTATTAATACAAGCTGTTATTAGATGCTTTATTGAATATTTAAAAATTAATTTGACTGAATACTTTTGTCTCCTAAGGCTGCAACAGTTTCTATTAAAATTGATTTTAGCAACTTCGTTATATGTTTGGTTTGAAGACGAGAATTTGAGATACTGTTAATTCAGTTATGAGAAAGTTAGCCCGTAACCCTTTAATACCTAAGCCAACCAAAACACCTTCTGCAATGAGTTTCAGAAATGTGCATTGACAGGCCAATGGAAGACTATTTTTGAAAATTTACCACTGGAGTGCCTAGCTAGATAACTGAGCCAGTAATTCCAATGGTAAATTTTCAAAAATAATCTCTTGCTCTCTGAATTGACAAAATAAAAATCTAATAAATGCTATGAACTTTAATACATTATTGAATTAACTCAATTCTCCCTGACAAGTGACCAATTAAGCCTTTTATCCTATGTGATCTTTGTACCGCCTTTATTCAATCAAAGCTACTGATCTTGAACTTATTTCATTCTGCATTCCCTGGAAACAGGTTTTCATCTCTATGTCATCTTTAAAATCCTACAAATTAGTTAAAATGATTTCAAATATATAAGCTACAACCAAGATAACCAAATTGTGTTAAAATTATTCATCAAAAAGTTAGCAATAGTGTTCAGTAAAGTAATAACTATCATCTGCGTGGAATGAAATGGGTGAGGAAAGCGGTACATTACAAGATAATTGACCTGTAATTATACGCTCCTACATAACAAAGGAATCATTGAACAACCCCCTCTGTGAAATGTCTTAGCTTTTAAAACAGACACCTGGACTAGAGGTGTTATTCAAACTCTGCATACAGGTGCCCAGTGCTCTCACTCAGTACTGTACTATATACATTGTATTCTTAATGCAAACATTTAAATAGCAAGGTTACATGTATCTAGAATAATTAGACATGGCATTGACCGTTAGTCATATGCATCAGAAAAAACTTGGAATTAAGCTATAACTAAGTCAAATAAACTAAATCTGCTGAATGTTGACTTTTTGGACAATAATTTGACTGAAAGATATAACTATCTATTGGCAACAACAATTTTTATTCTAATTGTTTTAAATATTAACGGAGAAACCAGCCACAAATGCTTTCTGCCCTGGTCTTGAGGAAGGATCATATGTATGATAAGACTATTTTTGAAAATTTACCAGTGGAATGACTGATTCCATAACTGAGCCAGTCATTGCATTGCCCATTGTTAAATTAAAAAAAATATTCTCTTATCCTGTAAATGGATATTTGCTAATGACAAATCTAGGTTTTCTTAGCCAATCTGGGGCATTAAATGGTTAAAATATAACAATGTTGATCTCAGGTAAATATTGGTGTGGAATTGGAATTGGACATGGAACTGATCAAATGGAATTGGAATTGAATTTTTCTGGGTGGAATTGGAATTGATAAAATGAATTGATGTGGAAAGAGAATTGGAATTGGAATTGATAAAATGAATTGAGGTGGAATTGGAATTGATAAAATGGAATTGACCCCATCCCTGAACACACGGAGGCAGGGTCACTTTTTCCAATTGAACTCAGATATTGTATCTCATCTGCCATTCCTTCGTCATTTGTTAGCACCAGGTCCAACACTTGGCTCTGCATTGATTCGGCCTCTGGTTGCCATATATCCAAATCAACATCATCAGCCCATCGAGTACTCGTCTTCCTGACGAGAAATCTAAAATCATGCTCAACATCCGTGAAAGAGCGTGCATACCAATCACTTGTCCGACCCAAAATCGAGTATGCTTCCACAGTCTGGGACCCACCAACACGTGATCTGGTAAACCAACTCGAAGCGGTACAACGGAAGGCAGCAAGATTTGTTCTAAGTCGACCAGTCTACCTCTACCCAAGAGAGTGTCACAGCAATGACAAATCGCCTAGGATGGGAAACCCTTGAACAGCGGCGCATGAAAGCCTATGCCATCTTCATGTACAAGATTCTGCCATACCATCAGAATATCATCCCCAGTGGGCCAACATAAACACCACCAGGTGCAGCCACCGACTGAAGTTACAGCCATACCAAACAACAATCAGCCAGTACCACAGCTTGTTCCTACCCAGAACTGTGCCAATATGGAACAACCTGGCTGCAGACACAATCGCCGCCACGGATGTAGAACAATTCAAGATCTGCATCCGGGAGACGACCTTCTAAACCGAATGCGACGAAGTAAATAGTGTACAGAAACCTTCAATTGAACAATGAACAATTCCTAATTTTTAATCGTGTGGACTGTGAAACCCAGCCATGTTTACGAGGCCCGCACCTAGGCGTGATGTCCTTTAGGATTTTGCCTAGTATCAGTACAGATATGCCTTGCTGGAATAAAAATGCATCTCTGACTCCCTCAACAAATAAGTGTTTAAAAACATTATGGCCTTTTCAGCACAGGCATTTGAAGTTTACCCTCCTATTTCATATTATTAGCATTGGATATTATTACAATTCGCTTAAAAAAAATGTAAATTTAATAAAATTCATAGCAGATGGAAAACCAGCGTCGATGTGTTAGACAGATAAAACGGACATGATACGCCGCCATTATCACGAACGGCGAGGCTTAAAACTAAGATTTTTGCTTTGTTTTTGTTCATGCGTACTGTATTTCCGTGATCTTCGTTCACCACCTTGTGTATTATATATATATAGTAGTATATGAAATATGCTAATAATAGGAAATAGGAGGGTACACTTCAAATGCCTGTGTTTTCAGGACCCGTGCGAACCCTGTTGACTGCAAATGGCATTCTGATTCAGGATACTAATAATACGTGATTTGTCACGTCGAATGCATTACTTGCAACCATAAAAGTAATGTATTGCTTGCTTTTGGTATCAGCTGCTTCAGCGATTGAAAGGCGGGGAACTCGGACTACGAAAACTGGTAACTCATACATACCACCAATTGCATCCGGGATTTCACGGTCTATTTTCAACTTTATTGCATCTAGAACAGATGTAAAATCATCTTCGAGGGATTCAAAATTGTGCGATGACATTTCGCTTGCGTTTAATTCGTCCAATGCTTCCCTTAATGAAAAGTCACAAGACTTGGCTTGATGTTTACGGAAATAATTTTAAGAACGGTCCTAAAACGAGGAACGGCCGAACGCGCTGAGGGCTCAATTACAGAACAGGGCCACGCACACGGGGACAGGCCAGACCGTTGGTGTAGCATTTCTTTAGGGCTTTAGATTAACTCAGACAATAATGGCGCAGTCTTCTTGGATTTCCTGAATATAGTAATGGTACCACATCAAAGCCTTTTAATCAAACTGAAACACTACTGGGACATTTGTTTACCTGAAGAAAGAAAAGTTCACGTTGTTGTATAAGGCTCCAGTTCGACCACACCTTGAGTATGTAAACTCAGTATAGCACCTACACATGAAGAAGCATATACACGCCATAGAGTGCATTCAGTGCAGAACAACTAAGCTGATGCTCTCTTTGAAAGACCTCTCATATAGTGATCGCTTACAGGTATTGAGGCTACCAGCAATAGTGTACAGACAAACAAGGTGTCTGGCATGTGTGCATGGGTGTGTGTATGTGTGGATATGATAGAGACATTTAAGTCCCCAAGTGAGGTGGGTTGGTCCTACCAATCACGTAACACATTAACGAGGTGTGTCAACCCTACCAGATAAAACCACTATGCTGTTTCTGGTCCACATTCTATTACTAGTCTACAGTCAACCTATAATGTAATACTCTCATCCACACCAAGCCGGGTCAGGTGGGCTTGTCCTACCAGCGCCACAATGTTATAAACAACTCTTGTAATAGTGTAAATGTACTGCTAATGTGGGTATGTCCTACCATTCTAGTAAGCTAATTATGCATGTCAGCTTTACCAGCCCCAGCAGGTCGCTAGGTGAGTTCATGCTGTAGTAAAGTCCTAGGTTTAGTATCAAGTACCAGGCAACATACTGTGTATGTACCCTGTGCACAACCAATTCAGCCGGGTGGGTGTGTCCTACCAACTATAAATAAGCCCCAAATAATACCATTCTATTATTATTATTATTATTATTATTATTATTATTATTATTATTATTATTATTAGACCATATTTCTATAGCGCTCCATTCCAACATCAAGTTGGTTCTAAAACGCTTTACAATTTTAAAATTACAAACAAATAAAAAATGTAGACAATATTAAAAATATAACCCTAAGTCATAGTTAGCCTACTTAAAATACTATATGGCAAACTTTACTATGTTAGTATAATTATGTAGTAAGTTAAAACCACAGTACAGAACGAAATGGCATTTAAAAGGGATAACCGTGGAAGAATTTTCATAGTATGATTTGAAAAGGTGTGTTTTGAGAGATGTTTTAAAGGTGGACAGTTTGTTAGTGTTTCGCAGATACAGTGGCATGGCCTTCCATAACTTGGGTGCTCCTATTGAGAAACATCTGTCGCCATATGTTTTTGTGCGTGAACGTGGTACAGTCAGTGTGATGGAATTCTCGGATCTTAAGTTCTTATTCGGCTTGTATGGCTGCAACATGTCGGTGATATACGTTGGTGCCTGATTATGCAGAGCTTTGTAAGTTTGAGTTAAAAGTTTATCCTCCAGTCTCGATTCTAGTAAGGTGAACCCAACTATGTGTTAGCTTTACCAGCGTCAAAGGTCACTAGTTGAGTCTTGCTATACTAATGCTCTAGGCATTAGTAGGTACAAGCCAACATATTGCATATATCTCCACACACATTCATCCAGGCCAAGTGGGCATGCCCTCCCAAACATATGAGGCTAATGCGCACTGACAAGGTGGGTCTGTCCTACCATTCGAGCAAGCATTTCTACTATTTAGGCTACAACTCATCAAGCAATCTTACAAGGAGGGTCAGGCCTCCCAGCCACACGATGTAAATATGTATATTGTACACTGAAAAATCTTGTTCATTGTAAGTGGCTGAGCCAGGTGGGATTCCCCTACCATCTCTTCAAGCCACATCATGAAGAACTCCAATAATGTGGGTCTGTCCTACCAGTTCAAAGATGTATATATGTACAGTTATAAATTGTACATACCACTGCAACCATATAATACAAAACAGTAAAGAAAAAGAAAAAAAAAGAAAAAAGGAAAAAAAGAAGAAGAAATATCAGAACCGCGACCATTATCCACACATTGCCCAACCAACGATAGTAATGTGAGAAAAATCTAGATCGGCAATAGGCCCAGCTGAGCCTCCAATGTCGCAACAGATGATGATGATGGTGATGAATAATAGGAACTGATGGATCAGCAATTGTTACGATAGAAGAGTACTGGATAAATACAATTCCTAGATTACATGCACAATATATCCAACTCACTGATGACTAACAGTACTCGATAAACAACTACATAATTATAGCATTTGATTGGTCAAGCGGACAGACTCAGGTGTGGGCAGCATACCACGGCTGATGCCATAGCCTACTAGGGTATCCTCGCTGTAAGCAGCTGTCTAGCTGATGGCATGATATTTGTACTAGAAGCTGTACAGCGTAGAGCCATGAGAATGGTACCTGCATTAAAAGACCATACCTATTTACACAGACTTCAACTTTTAAATCTCCCATCTCTATAGTACCGCTGTTCGAGAGGGGGTATGATAGAAGCTTATAAGCATTTTCACAAGTCTTACAATATGCAATGTCAATATCTCGAATTAGATCAAAATACCAGTACACAATGTCACAATCTAAAGTTGAAAAATAAACAATCAAATATACACCTGTGCAAAAGTTAAGCACCACCCTATTTTTACGCACATGCGAGGGTATATTCATGTGCTATGAAGAAAGCAATAGCATAAACATTTATGTACCCATCCATCTTAGTGCAAGAGGTAATAATGCAACTAGAGGAATGCTGATTATGATGGTGGGGAAACACTGTATGTTTTTGTTTGAACTTGAAAACGAGGCCTGAATATGGTTACGTTGACACAACTGACAACTATTGCCCTACAGTTGACACACGTGGCTAGATTGTCATTAATGGTGTCTGAAAACGAAGTTTAACATCTGTGCACGAGTTTGAGACTGTCATTATTAATACCGGGTATATCCACCTTGTGCCTGGATGACGGCCTGGACACGACGTCTCATGCTGGTCACCAACCGACTGATACGCCATTGTGGTATTCGTTGCCATTCAAGATGGAGTGCGTCTGTTAATTCCTGTAGGTTCTGCACAGGAGGATCTCTCCTTCTCACCATGTTTCCCATAATGTCCCAGATATGCTCAATAGGGTTCATGTCAGGGCTCCTTGCTGGCCATGGTAGGGTTTCGATGGCATTCTGGCGGAGGTATTTATGCACAGCTCTAGCACGATGTGGTCGGGCGTTGTCATCCATGAATATAGGGTGGGTTCCAGGTGCATGATTTACAAAATGAGGGACCACAACTCTATCCAGTATGGAATCTTGATATCTTTGTCCATTTAGTGTTCCAGGTACAGTCAACAGATCCAGCTTACAATCAAATGAGATGCACCCCCATATCATAACGGAACCTCCACCAAATGGAACTTCTTCCATGATGTTACGTTGGTCGTACGCCGTGCGTCTGGACCTCCATACACGAGTTCGACCATCTGTGGCATGAAGCAGGAACCGACTTTCATCGGACCAGTGTACCCGTCTCCAGGATCTCATGTTCCAGTGTCGTCTTTCGTTGCACCACCTCAGACGCTCCTCTTTGTGGTGTGCAGTGAGGAGAGGACATCTGACAGGTCTCCTAGCTTTCATGCCAGCAGCATACAGTCTCCTTTTGACGGTAGACATTGACACTCTATTGCGCGTTTCCCATTGCTGGCTTAGCACTCTGCTGTTGGTGAATGGAGATCTCCTAACAAGGCGTACTAGGGCTCGATCATCACGGGCAGTAGTCTTCTTCGGTCTTCCAGATCTAGGCCTGTCCTTCACCTCGTTAGTTTGCCCATGTTTTGCAATCAAACGACTGATTACAGTATGGTTAATGTTCAGCTATCTGCCAATCTCTCTGCATGACATACCAGTGGTATGCATGCCTATGATTTGCCATTTCACACGATCACTTAACCTTCGTCTTGCCATAGCAGTTCACAATCAAGAGCTAATTCTCTCTGTACAAATAAACCACGGTCATGAACACAAAATTCCTAATCTTGTCGCCTAAATCTGTATGTAATGTTCTACACCTCAAACTGGACTTTTACATAACTGAACACGTGTGCTGTTTCCCGCCACGCACGGACATCAAGCAGCGTGAAGTCATGCATGCATGTGCATTTCGTACTTGGAATTATGTCAGCTAACGCGGGGACAAAAAGTATGGCAGCCTAGTTGTACCATCATGTTTCTACGTTCTATTGTTTTTGCTGGTGCTTAACTTTTGCACAGGTGTATAAATCAATAAGGCAACACTTTTTCTCAAATCGTATTATCAACAGTTGGAATAACTTATCAGAATTTGTAGTAAATGCGCCTAGTCTAAATTGTTTGAAAAAACAGACTAGATAAATTCTGGAGTGACTTCTGCTATATTCAAAAGCCTATACACATAAAATATGTAAACAGTGCCTACTTACAAAATCTAAATAAGTCCTAATTAGGATCTACCTACAGGCGTAACGCCTATTAAAGGTAGTATGAGATAAGTATAAGCATAAGTATAATAGTAATGCTTGCTCTATATGACATAGTGTCCATTCATGACCTACTTAACAAACCCCTAGTAAACATGCCTGTAAGCGGACAATAAAGCATGCTGTAACCCTATAATAGAGCAACAGACTATTATGGCATACATTTGCTTTTTTTGTACCTAGGTTATTGGGGTGGGATGGGGGTGGGTGTGGGTGGGTTGGTGTGTGACCAGGGCAGGGGAGGGGGGGGGCTCCTGGCTTCTCCCTCGAATCCGCAAATATGTGATTTGTATGTGTGAACAAATAATTTTATGTGGTTATACGCATCTTGTTGAAACTGTATGAGTTATAACTCATCCAAGTTATTTCTGCTGATACACGTAATTATTTACCTAGTATATATAGGTAATAATATATGCATCTTTTGTATATATATATATATATATATATATATATATATATATATATATATATATATATATATATATATATATATATATATATATATATATATATATATATATATATATATATATATATATATATATATATATATATATATATATATATATATATGAAACGCATCCAAACTTTCAAAATTGTATGTGTAGTCTGAGTTTTGGAATATAAATATATATGTTCTGGTATACACATACTTATTATTATGCATGATTCGGAATCACATTCGGGGTTTTATTAATTATATATGCTAATATAATTATAGGAATATATATGGGTACATATATACAGTATCTTGAGGGTAAAATGTAGTTTATAACTCCCTCCCTCCCTCCCTCCCTAGAGGAGCGTCAGTCTTTCTACCAAACGTGGAAGATTGGGTCTGTAGCCATCAAAACTTCGAAGACCTCTGGGAGAGGAAGGTTGGAGGCAAGGACAAACGGGACTTCGAAGACTTCATGAATGGTCCAAAATGAAATGGGAGTGGGGATGGTGGTGGAGCTGAGAGACCCAGATTTGGTAACTCGATCTCAGGTACATTTCGACAGACTAATGTGTTGGTGGAAACTGACACTCTAGGTCCTCGAGGATAGCAGACAGAGGTCTAGTCGAAAGGTATGTGGGGTAGTCACACGATAACCGTGTAAAAATCATGGATGGTCACGTAAATACTCCTTCGCTGCTCGTGTTCTTCCAGCAACTATTTGTATCCACTCACGCTTATTGCGATTTAAATTTGTGCCCGATTCCTTCTCTAGCAGGTCTGATGCTGGGTGAAGGGCAGGTTTGCTGGTCTCAGGAATGTAGCTACTCTAAATCTGTCAATTCTCTTCCAAAGGAGGAAGTAGACTGTCGTCCATCCCAATATACGGTTTCAATCGATCAAAATGCAAGATGGGTGTCGTATTATCAGGTCCCTATAGCTTATAAATAACGTCTGACTTCCATTTATACGTAAGTCTCGGAGATGCATCTTTTGTGGGTGTGGGCTTCCCAACATGCACATTCTTTCCAGGATGATATGGATCAACATGCACACAGAGATCAAAAAACAAATTCCGTTTTTCATATTCTCTACTAAAATTTGTGCGCACAGTTTGCGCTTCTAATAATTTTTGGTAATCCATGCGCAGATGGGATGTTTTCCCATGTTTTATCACTAGAATGACTATACTAAGCTGTGAACTTGCTAATGGGCTAACTGTATGTATTTCGCAGATGTAGCACAGAAGATTTGTGAATAATTTATTCACTTCCATTTTGCCTGCTTTATTAACCTGCTTTTTGACTCCTACAAGGATTCCGGATGACAATGTAACAGGGCTTGGTGTACTATTGAACACACAAAACGTGACATGTTTAATGTCTCCAATGTCTATGAGGATACAGGGACTTGTACAATTTGTGGCAAGCATATATTCTTGTGTAACAAGGCAGATGCGATACGGAGACCAGAGTGTTGCACACTAGCCCATAGTATCTCTTCTCATCCTGACTCTGTTGTAACCACGCTTGCGAGAAGTAACGAACAAGTGTGATATGATTCGCTATGATGTTCCATCGGGATCAGATAGCCTT
The DNA here is from genome assembly GCA_034401795.1 of Chaetoderma sp. LZ-2023a. Lineage (NCBI taxonomy): Eukaryota > Metazoa > Mollusca > Caudofoveata > Chaetodermatida > Chaetodermatidae > Chaetoderma > Chaetoderma sp. LZ-2023a. The sequence continues at coordinate 63,460,453 of CM067373.1, forward strand.
CTTTTAAGAGTTCTTGTTTTTTTACGTGAACTACTGCCTCGGTAGTCCAGATGAAATATGCTCCTAATAGGGCAGTGTTTTGTATATCTGCTACTACAAATCTCTAAATAAAATTGAGATTGTCAATTAATATGGCGAAGTTGGCTTCACCTGACGTTCTTAATATATCTTCAGTCGCAGAACATAGTTGCGTTTGTGTTGGTTGGAGAGATGACCTCTCATGAGGGGCCATTGATTGATACAATTGTATACTAATTATGTTAACGAGGCACCTGTCTCAACTGCCTAGGCAGTTTGATCCCCTATTAGACAATGACACGTTAACATATTCCTGGGTACCACAGGCAGAGATTCAACTTCCCACGCAGGAGGCTGCTTCCACCAAGCACCACCTCCATTAACGTAATGATCTCTTTAGCTGTGAGTTTTGGCTCCTCGCAGAAAGGGCATTGAAATACGGTCACACCTGTCTCAGATGCTGCTTGCTATTGTAACTATTAGGCCCCGGAGGAGGCGGTAGTAACCATGGAGGGATGGGCGAGCAGTGTGAATCATGTTTTGGAGTGTGACAAAGAGTGCTTTCCGCAAGGGAACTATAACAGTTGGCACGACCATTTTCACAATCACTACACAATGGACATGGTCACTGGGGTTGGCATTGGACCATGGTTCAACATCGTTTTAACAGCATAGTTTTCAATAGAAGGGGTGGCGATGATGGGGGTCGTTTGAACTGCTAGTGACTCATTTGCATTTGTTTGTGTTGGTGTGGATATGCAACCTATAGATGAGGAATTACCTCCAGATGCACAATTTGCCAGATGAGAATCTGTGGGTCTGTTATGACAATCACCAATCCAGTGACAGGGTTGTCTGCAATAGTAACAATTGCCGTCTGTATACCTATGGTTGGCAGTGTTATTGGTCACCAAATTCGTCATTAAATTACCTAATGCTGCCAATTGTGATGTCAAGTGTGCGTGCGTGCGTGCGTGCGTGCATGCGTGCATACATGCGGGCATGCGTTCATTCGTGCATGCGTGCGTGTGTACAGGATGCAGAGGATCGGCGTAAAACAATGGAAGCCGTAAAGATTCCAGTGGGCATGGTAACAGGTACAGATTTCGTTTTGTCCATGGATAATAATCAGAATATAGATGGTTGTCCATCACGATAGATGAACACTCTTCCAAAGAAGAGTGAAGAATGTATTTTCTAAATGAGGGATAGGCATACACAAACGGATCTCCCCAATGTACAATGCGCTCCTTCTCGCAAGAAGGAAAATGATAATAAGTATGCGGATGTCCACTGCTATTTCTCTGCATTTGAAGTTCATCCTGATATTTACAATCCGAAGGATAACAGCTATTTGTTTTGGATTGATATCCACGTTCTAGGTTATGGTTATAAGTTCTATTATAATAAAATGTATTGCGCTGCTCATTGCCAGCCGTTCATTTTGCCCCCACCCCACCCCTTTCGACAATCTGATTGATAGTTGTACTGAGTATCACTAAGGGAACCTCTGACTCTTGCAAGACGAAGTCTAGATGAAATGGGTGGTCCGCCTCAGAAATTTAATGGATCCTGTGAACCTTGTTCATCGTTAAACAGGCTGGTAAATACTGCGATGCACTCACAGATCTGGGGAACTGGACAAATTCCTTCGAGCCCCACATCGGGTGCCAGTTGCAGTGCACTGGAGCCACGTCGGACCACGGGGGTGGGGGGGGGGAGAGGGAGGGGGAGGCGCCAAAAATTGGTCTGCTACAAGCAATTTCCAGCAGCATGTTGGGACGATGGAACCTGTTGGTGAAAATTTGCTCCCAATGGGTTTATCTGGATTGTAACGTCAGACTGGGTGGACTAAAGGTAATCTAGGTGCAGTGGGGTTGGTGTGTGGATTGGTCGTCGGAGGTGGGGCTGGAGAGGTCGTGGGGAAGTAGTAACTTTCCTCCTCTTCTGACTCAGACGTTTCAGGGTGGGGGGGGGGGCTATCCACCATAATGAGCAATGAGAACACTAAGTCAACAATAATATATAGCATATTCATTGAAACTAATATAATTATGGTCTCCTTTATCAATTCATGCCAAAAGAGTATTAATAATGGTAGATAACAAAATGATGATGATAATGTTAAATAATAAAGTGGCAATAACAGATAAATTATAAGTATGAAATAAACATGACATGTAGGTATTCTTTCCCTGCCTACGAACAACGTCTAACCTGGGTAAAAGGTGTATATTGTATGTGGTCTCTTTACTTGAGTCGGATTTGGAGAATAAGTGTGTGGAAAAAGGACTGGATATACATTTAGAGATGGGGAGAGACAATATTGAATTTCGAATACCAAAATGCTGTAAAAATACTTCATTAGAATAATAGCCATGGCATAGACCAAAATAAAAGAAGAAATAATAATAATAATAATAATAATAATAATAATAATAATAATACTAATAATAATAATAATAATAATAATAATAATAATAAACAATAAATAATAAGTAACAAGTCAAGAAACCAAGATAGGGCGGAAGATGAAAAAAGGGTGGTTCTAGGATACTCAAAGGTGAACCAAGATCAATGCCTGGATGAACGGATAAGGTCCAGCTCTGACCTACTTGAGTAACCAATTTCTACTATTAGGTGTCACTAATGAAGAATTGAAGCGCTACAATTTCTGACTGACTAGGTTCCCGCGATTTAACATAGAAACTTTGAACTGAATTTCCGATTCTCCAATGGTAGTAGATTCACTTCAGAGAAGTATTAGAAGGAGAACTGCTGAATTTTGCTCACAGCATAGAGAGACTCAATCTGAAGATGAGCATCTGGTTCGGGACAAGCCCACATGTTTTATACCACAGAAGTGAACGTTCCAGTTGGAATCATCTATACCGAACAGGCGGTAACAATGTGACCCAACATTCAGATTCTGAGAAAGGCAATGAGAGCGTTATCACAAGATACAAAACTCTCTAATTGTACCAGGACATTAATATAAGTTAAGATTGCCGATCTCAGGACTCACCAGCAATTAATACAATTGCGTAAATCACGTCAAATATCAATGCAATCTAAAAATGGAAGTGTGGCTTCTACGAGAATACACCTCTAATGTATTGACCGCCCATCTTATTACATCATCACAAAGACTAGACTGTTACACAGACTCCACTTCCGCGACCAGACATATTTGGACCCAGTCCTTTTCTGTAGCGGACTGTAAAAGGAACACTGGTGTAGTTCGGATTGACCGGTCGGATACCGGCCGTACAAGCTGAGCTGGGTACGCGCCGCCCGTCCTGGATTCGTTTCCTGAACACGCCCCTCTGGGTAGAGCCATAAGCGTATATAGACCTATGGGAGAGATAGCGTGTCGAAAAACGACGAAGTTCGTTAAAGCGCATAATGCGCATGCGCGTGCCGAGTAATTTGGAACTTCTGATAATTGTTCACGAATATTAACATCTACATTTGGATATGAATATGTGAGTCTACAGATGTAGAGGCAGGATGTTCTTTGATGGATGACTCGCCGGATCTGCCAGCCATGCCTAAAAGTGGTATTTCAATCGCCACCGCATTAATCGTGTAGGTTCTTTCTACTTTCGACCGCAGCAAGTAAACTCTGCCCGGTGCGTCTTCAGAGCTGGCTGACGTACCCAGCACCGTTACGCTTTGTTTTGTATCGTCATTTGCATCTGACAACCCCCGCTTGTGAGCGGGTTGTTTACACCTTCCATCCGTGCCATCGGTGTACGGGAACTTTCTTCACCATGTAGTACTATCGTATCTTTTGCTAACTGCTCGTTAGACATTCTATTAGGCCTACAGCACTGAGTGATGTATCCCTCCTGCCATGAATGTTCTTGCGGGAGTCTTGTTTGCGGAAAACAGCTTGCGGGAACCAACCTGCGGGAACTTTCCAGCTTCCGGAGAGCGCTTCATCTCACGTCAAATACGGATTGACGTATCAATTTCAGTAACACGGTAGCCTAACTTAAGAATGACTACCAAGTATTCAAGTAACTATACTTCACAGTTTAATTATTTCTCTATATAGGTTTTGTTAATTATATTATCCGAAAGAACGGGGTCGATGACTAAAAGGAACCGTAACGGTTTTAGGACCGCTAGTTATAATTTCTGTATTTGTTGACAATTATTCTCATTTTCCTCAATGTGTTGCTAACCACACTATAGTAGGTTCGTTAACCTGTACTGTTATATGTATCTTGATCATTTGACACCGTATTGCTTGTTCTGGTTAGATTATATATATATTACATACTGTGTAAAATACTCTTCTCTTCCGGTAGTGCGATAATCTAGCTCCGCACTCCAGTAAGACTCATAAGTAAGATTTTGTCTCTTTTCGTGCTCTACACAGCCTTGCGGCTTCTTAATTGTTTGGATGTCCCTATCTGCACCATGGGCCGATCCGACTCTGGGAACCTGTTGGGGTTTCCGAGCGGTGATGGCCAGGGTGCGGTATCACACACATTCCCGTGTATCTTCAGATACTTAGTAGTTAGCACTTTAAGCCAATGTAGGAAAGCACTTCGAACACATGTATTAATTATTATTTTATTTACTGACAATCCTCCCGCACAGCAGTGCAAAACTGGCCACTTGTATATAAACCTAATGACAGGTAAAACGGTTAGTTCCATAGGACCCGGTAACGCGCGAGATACGTATTCCCACTGAATTCCGTTAAAATGTCTGGGCAAATCTTGTAAGTCCATAGATCACGAAATTGCTATGGACAGGCATACTGGTGACACAAACTCGTGGGATGAGACAGTTGTGTTTAATGTTCGCGATGATGGTTGCACGGCCCCACCGCAACGATTGAGTTCCACCGGCCTTAGGAGCCGGTTTTTGTTTTCCGCATGGCAGTCTCGTACTAGGTCTGTCACCCCGAGACCATATGCTAACCAGCGTCATCACTCGTCGTGCACTTGCGGCGTGGCGAGTCGACATACTACACCGGAACGGCCCGACACTACCTGGCAAGCTACAAGTGGTGCCCGATGTGGGGCTCGAAGAACATCATTAACAAACCGCAGCGAACTCACGCCCACACCATATAGTGACCTCAGTTCAACACCATCTCCGTTCAGCGAGGAATCCCTCGATCAAGAGGTAGCCTCATACGATGGATTCTCAGCACACATGCTCACCGACTATGCCAGAAATTCAGCGTCATCATTCGTCGTGCACTTGAGGCACGGCGAGTCGACATACTACACTGGAACAGCCCGACACTACCCGGCAATCTACACTATAGAACGTGTTGATTTTGGTATCATCTTAACCTCTGTATCACTAGCTTAATACAGACATTAAAATGGACTTGATCAACCCAGTAGTTCGTGCGATATTAACATCCACACAACGTCAGCAAATTCTTGACCTCATTTTGTGTGTGACAGACGTGTGACAGATTTGAATTTTACGACGAATTCAGAGGGACTATTTTTCTGTTAACTACTTGTCACACAGACTACTATAGGCTTTATATCATTTTGTTTTACGTGAATTAATATTGTCTGGTATGAAGAGAGTAGCGCTCGTGTCCTTTTAAGTTTCAATTCTCTCTACCACCATATTCTGGTGGAAATCACTACGCCAATGGCTACTCAATACATACGAGATACTTTTTTCGATCTCGAATAGAAGAAGATCTAGCGAGATATGAATGATATCAATCTAACCTGACTCCACCAACGTGGAACATCCAAGGTGTCACTTGCCTGGAATCAAAGATGAATGTATTTCTGAAAGCTATATCACTTCCCGCTGGGGAGGAACCACTTCTGTCAAAATGGTGTCACCGTTCTGTACATCAAATCACAATCTGGTGACACCACCCGTATGTGGCGATTGGGACGTCTACCAAACGTCACTTCGGAAATTAATATTTGAACTATTTGCGAACTCCAAACTATCCCAGCTGTAATCAGTTGTTCATCTTTGGCCACAGTTTTTATCCTCGGCCAATATCTTTAGCTCCCACATGCCCTTCTTGGTGCTCAATATACCCAGTCCTGATGCTTTTAAATCAGTGTATAGAACTTAAACAGATTTGTACAGTAATGTCCGCTGCTCGCTTTGTACAGGTGTTTGGCTCAGAATTCAGAAAATTCCAAGACTATCTGTGCACATGTGTCTAGTGGCAGTCGCAGATCATGGCCAACATAGACCATCTTTGCTGCGTCACTTTCACTAACATCGGGACCGTATTGCCCACGGTGTGTAACACATTATTGGAGCTTATGCCTTTTGATCTGTGACGTTGGGTGATATTAAGATGTTTCTTGTGGCAAACTTCAGTTTTATCTAAAACTGACTTTGGAGATGCTCAGCTGTTACATTTGTACAACATCAGTTATACACAGGTTGTGCTATGCAAGTGTTGTTTTGGCCAACGTGCTCTGTGATCCACGAATCCCATTTCCAAAAACACTAAAAAGCTTTCATTCATGTAATGCAATGTGTAACAGTGTTGGAGTAGTTGCATATTACTTATCTGAGGATTTGCTCTTCCTCAATTCACAGCCGCTGTGCAGCGAGATACATTTTTCACTTACTTCGTCTATCACTGACAGGCGTATTCTGTCTGGAACTGCTCTGCAGCTAACGCGAGAAGATAATCTACAGGATTATTTTCCCCATCAATGTAGACGCATGCATACTTCATCTTTAGTGGGAGGCCCAACGTAGATACATGGGGATTTAGTTTTGTGGAAAGCTCCCATACAGATGTGATGGCTGCCATGAGGCAACATGTAAAGAGCACAGGAGAGGGGCCATTTTCATGTGGAGAGCCGATATTTGTATTCAATTCTGCAGAATTCACATATCTACTTGTACTTTCAGCTTGGAATTTGTCAGTAGTAGTCTTACTAGTGACAGCTAATCGTCATTCCACGCAGCCTGCTGTAGAACATCCATGATCATTGATCGTTTAATAGCACTGTCAAAAGCATGTGTCATGCCAATGCCCATCTTGTGAAAGTCCCATTGTTTGGACACGAACACTGGCACAAGCCATAAGAGACCTTTCCCACATTAGCGTATTTTGGGAAAATACCTTCCCAGAATGCATTACGCGTAGTACTTCTGGCTGGTAACGGCGATAGCCGACGCGCAAATACCAGTACTTTACTATTGGAATCCAATACAACGCACTTTAAGTAGGTTATATAAAAACCTATTTTCATAATATTATTGAAGTCATGCATTATTGGAAAGCTAAGCCGATTTTCCATTCATTTCTGTATTCATTTTTATAGTTTTGCTAAATTTAATACAGTTAATTGTAATTTTAAAAATACGCAAATAAAAAAAAAATTAAAAAATTATGCATTAATGTTTAGGCAATTGAATGTGCTTTCCAATGATGTATGACTTGAATAATATAGTGATTTTGGTCTAGCATACCCTCAAGAAACTAGCCCAAATATTCACATCACAACAATGTTCACAAAATCATATATCTCTGAAAAAACACAAGAGGAATGGCGCACTGCAAACGTGACTCCAACCTACAACAAAAGGAAATAGATACAATACGGAAAACTATCGACCAATATCTTTGACGTGTGTCTGTTGTAAGCTGACAGATCACATCGTGGCCTAACATATAATGAAGCACGCATACATGAACAACGTCCTTTGACCACTACAACATGACTTCCATAGGTCTCTCATGCTAAGCATGAGAGAGCACTACACTCAACTATTGGAATATGTCGACGACATGATATCAAATGTGAACATCCACAAGCAGACTGTTTGTAGTCATGGATTTCTCCAAAGCATTTGACATACATAGATACATAGACCTATTCTACTGGTTAGGCTATCAGCCGGTAGCAGATCACGGTCATGATTGGTGTACCACTAACATGCACCTGTTTAACCCCGATGTGGGTACAGAAGGCTCGATTTGGAAATCAGTTTCAAACATTTTAGCGCAGTAGTACTTGTCTAACTATCTCTTGAAGGTATTCACTGTCATGGCAGATACAACTGACTCTGATGACTTGTTTCAGTAGTTGAAATGTTGCTTTAGAAGCATGAAACTGTGTCCTCTGTTAATGTTTCTTTCATCAGGTGGCAACAACTTCTCTCAATCTACATCGTAAGTTTGTACATACGTGGACATACCTATGTGTTTCTATTAGATCTACGCAGAGATCTCGGTATATCAAGTTTGGCAGTTTTAACTTCTTGATGCACTCTTCAAATGATCTGTACTTCATCCCTGGTTGCTGGTCGTTGTACATTCTCAAGAAGTTGGACATCTTTTTTATACAAAGGTAACCGTACAACGTTCCCGTATTCGAGATGGGGGCCGTACTCTACTTCTATAAAGAAGGACAAAAGTACTGGTATCTAGACAAATAAATGACCGCCGAATCATACCAAGAATCCTGCTTGCTTTGTTCCTGCCGTTTCAGCATGATGGTTGAATTTCAAGTTGCTATCCACATATACACCAAAATCTTTTTCACAAATTGCTTCTTCTAGCGTGACAGTGTTAGCCATAGCACATGGTCTGCACTAACCTCTTACTCCACATACGTGATGACCACTACAGCATTTATAGCATACCAAATCAGTGAAAATGTCACCTTCGCCAAACATCTCGGTATCGCTATCACAGATTTAAATTGGAAGAAATGCATAAACAAAGTGTTCAATAAAATTAACATCATTCACTGCTTCCTTATGTGAAACCTCAATCTTGTTTCCAAAGGCAAGAAGACAAACACCTATAAAATCCCTAGTCATGCCTACAGGTGTATGTGCCAGCATTGCATAGGACTATACTATAAAATTACATTTAGATACGGTCTAAGTCGATTCAACAACAGACCAAGTATTAATGGTTTACCAGACCACATTGGATAACAATCATTCGAAAGAAAGAAACCTGCTCGAAATGGTACCAGGTCAATGTAAGTAAAGAAACCCAGCTCAAACCATCAGAATATGACTTGAGGAACATTCACGGTGGATGATTAGCATAACTAGTCGTTCTTCTGTATATCGTCAATACCACTTTCGACTCGAATGCCTTACCAGCAGTCATGGTACAAGCGGAAAGCCTGGAATCATTAAAGTCTCACATTCCAGAAGTGGATCGGCACTGTTCATGTTGCAATGCACATTCCACAAGTAAGATCAAACAAAATCTGTTGATGGTAATTAATCAATTAATAATTAATGATTGTCCTTCGATTTTGGAAGAAGACTATGAGGAAGTGTTGTGAGTTATCTGGTGACTCCACAACCCAATTCTGGATAGGCAGCTATTTCCATATGTCGGATATGTATAGATCCGTTGTATCTGTTGCAGATTAGATTCATTCTTTTCGTGTGTCCACTTGTGTTGGAGCTCAGCAGTCCGAGCATTTTCAAACAAATCCATACCCATTCAGACCGTGTGATGCCAGCCATCTCTGTCTTTTGCTAAGCATTCCCATTCATTCGTAGTAGTGGAAAAGTGGGTGAGGTTTTATTTCATAGGGTCTTTGTGACACTCCCGTTTTTAGCTGTGTCATTTTCCCTTTCTTCACTTCATTATAAAGCTCCGGCTGTGCGTTACATTCTGTGTCCCGCCACCCGATATGTAGTGCCTATCACATCTATGTCTGAATAATCATTTAATCAATGCTGAGAGATTCTGCACGAGCCAGAACTTCAGTATGTGTTTTTTTATCTTGACAGCTGATGTGCATAATCAGGCACACGTCTCTCAGATGACCGTATGGACAGTCTTGGATCAAATATTTTCTATCTCTCTGATATCCCTGCTGTAGCAGGTCCATGTTCTAGAACCATAGAGTAGAGCAGTGAGAACTACAGCATGATAAACTGCGATCTTAGTGCATAGTTTCAAGCCATGCTCATTTCAGGGGAGGTCACCTATTGATCAAAGGTTGCAGCGTTATCAAGAATGCTCCCTAGATAAGTGAAATGATTCATGGATTTGAGAGGAATGTACTGGATGCTGATAGATGGCTCAAGGAAGCGGTTTGATGGGCATTGTTAGTATATAACATCAGCCTCCTTTAGGCTAATAGTGAAGCCATGGATTTCAGCTGCAAATGCAATGGAAAGATTTGCATGCTTGGTATGAGGTAGAAGTCTGAAGTCATCAGCATAAAACAGTTCCATGATAATGGCTCCCTTCACATTTGTCGAAGCACGCAGCCTTGCGAGGTTAAACAGCTGACCGGTCCTGACGTGAATCATAAAATAATCACCCACACCTCTAGTTGTCTCAAAGTAACTGCGAAAACTGAGCGAAAGGGCTCGGTAACGAACAAATCTGGCTTCACTTCATTTGCTATGTCAACAGAGTCAGATAACTCGCCATTGGTGGTAACTCTTCCGAAGATGCCTTCATGCAAGGCACGCACGATTTGGTAAGCTTATCAGGGCATCCAAATCTGGTGAATATTTTACATAGCCATACTCTGCTGACGGTGGCTACTAACTGACAGAAGCAGATGTAGAAGTATATGATCAAGCTGTAGATATCTGCTCTGCTATGATCATTCAGCAGGGATGGCCCATATCGCATAGCGGACTTAAAAGAACTCTGGCGAAGCACCATGTAGTAACTAGTTAACAAGGGGTGCCAGTAGTGAATATGCTCTGATAGTATAAATCGTCTTAGTAAATAGTGATATAACTGCAGCCAGTGGCACAACGCCTTAGCTGAAGGATGTAAGATGATAATGCCCTGGTGCAAATGTCTGCAGTTTGGACTTGAGTGGCATGGATGGCAGCGTGCTCTAATAGTGTAAATAGTATACTACCCTGCTTATGTTGGCGTTGATATATGCCATTGGGGCTGTCGTTCCAGAGAAGATAAAATAAGACATAGCGAATTAAATAACTTTTCCATAGTTTGTCTAGCCTAGATTTGAAGGAATTCATCCCTGTGGCACTGATAATACATTCAGGTAGTTTATTACATTTATCAGCACAGCGTAATGTAAAAGAAATACGCGTGTTGCGGTTTGCACGAGTCTCACTATAGTATTTGCTAGAGATAGTTATATGCCAATGTCTTCATGGTATACGTATGCTTGGCAATCTAGAGTAGCATATTCAATAGGCGATCAGTTGGGAGATGACAACAACAAGGACGGCACGCACGGTGTCAAGGGAATGTTTGATAATTGAAGGACTTCCTCTCTCGATGTAAGTCATAGAAGATGCATGGGCTATTGTTCTTGACTTCTGATTTCAGGACCTTGAGAATGAAGATGTCCGTTGAGCAGTCATGTAAATCCTGAGTAAATCTGGCCATGTCTGTGTTGTTGCTAATAATGGTTGACTTGTAATTTCAAATCGTGCAGCAATCAATATCTTTGAAGATCTGAGAGCTATGGCTTTCTGACAGTTTCAAGTGATTGACATACAACAATGAAATGAGTACGAGCTGTACACCTATAATGCACAAGGGGCAATCTTCCGTCACCAGGTATTGATTGAACATGTTTCTGTTTCTTTGTGTGATTATCTACGAGTCTGTTGGTAGATTAACAATGACATCTATTGACTCAAGGTGACCGAATCTACATGTCATACCTATAAGAAAGGTTGCTAATCTAGAATGGGCCATCAAGAATATTGTCTAACCGATAGTTCAAGGAGATGGTCAATGGTTAGAAATGACCAGCCATCATAGTAATAATAACAAGATAATAATACGTCTGCAAACTATTAGTCAGGGAGCCAAAGCCTAATTTTATGAAAAAACTACCCTCTCTGATATAAAATTTCTGAGTTTAGTTCTGAATAGATGAACATCTTGGGGATTAGGAAACCAATGTTGGACAACTTGATTCTCTTGCGCAACATTGTGGCGACTATTTTAAGGACACTAACCTAAGGATAAATTTATCATTTTCGAGCATATATGAAAACCGGTTGACGAAAAACAACACAGCATTTACTCTGTTTGTGATGCATAATCTATATTTCCGATTCAATATCAACATTAAAGAAACATTACCAGTTCCCCAAAGGAAGAAGTTGAGAATAATAAATAACAAACATCCATTTTTGTCTCGCCTGCGAAGCAGAAAGCGAGACATATGTGTCACTTTTCCGACGGCGGCGATGACGGCGACGACGGCGTTAACAATGTTACGGTTTTCTGTTTAGTAAAACTTCTCAGCTTATATTTCAGGATAAACTAATCCTACTGCACCTAACCTTGGATATGTGGTTGCCTATAATGTTAGGAAGCAGCATGATGATACTGAGGTCACAAGATCAAAGGTCAAGTTCACTGTGATCTTGGTATAAAACTCCATTTTTTAATGTTATGTTTTTGCGCTTAGCAAAACTTCTTGGCTTATCTTTTAGGATTGGTTAATCCTATGGAAACTAAACACGGATACACTGTTACTTATAATGTTAGAAAACAGCATGCTGACATTGAAGTCACAACGTTAAAGGTCAATGTCATTCTGACCTCTACAATACTGTGTTGCTTTTTAATGTTAGATTTTTAGGCTTAGTAAATCTTATGTTATATTTCGGGATTGCTTAACCCTAATGGAACACAACTTGGGTAGGCCCTACATGGTTGCTTATGCCAACATGATGCAGGATAACACACGTGTCATGC
>CM067373.1:63473634-63577509 GCA_034401795.1 Chaetoderma sp. LZ-2023a
AACATGATGCAGGATGGTGACATGGAGGTCACCTGGTCAAAGGTTAAGGCCACTCTGATACTTGCTTTTTCAACCTTAAGTTTTTCCATTCAGCATATCATTTATATTTTAGGATTGGTTAATTCTATTGGAACCAAACTTGAATAAATGGTTGCCTATAATGTTAGGAAGCAGCATGATGATACGGAGGTCACAAGGTCAAAGGTCAATGCACTTGTGACAAACAGGAGACAGGCAAGACATTTAGTTCCACGGAATTCTTGTTTGTTTATGCAGTATCTGATTTCCAACCTGAGTAGTCCTGAATTACCCAATTTATACTAAGCTGCATCTAATGCATGATAATGTTGTTTATTATAAGTAATTAATATCCAGCATTATCAGATAAGCAATATTCCTTAATACTAAAGCTTAAAAGAATGAGCAATTAATCCTTTAATGGTTAAGATTGGTAAAAACAATCACATTTCCCCCCTAAATAATGCCCATTTTCAGGCCAAGAGATGGGTAATTTTTCACAACTTGCCATGCACGATATGGAGCCATACATTCTAATAATAAATTTGCAAAAACAGTTTTCCTCTTGGCCTGCAAATGGGCATATCTCAAGACCATGGTAGACTTGTCCACTAAAGGATTACTCACTAGTTTATAAAATGGTGAATACTTGGTAGGCCTATGACAATATTATATTAAAGGACAATTCCGAGATGATAAAAAGTGTGCTTTATTTGAAAGATTATTACATGTTTAATGAAATTGTGCCAGAATAATAACCAGATAGAAATAGCGTAACCAACTATCGATAGATAAAGTCGGTAAAATTGACAATTTTTCGCACATCTGGGCGCTGCCATTTTATCGCGTCTAGTGACGTCAGCCCCGCACCACCCCTATTGCTATGACTGGAGGAGCGAGGCCAATAGATGAGGATATATATTTTAAGGAAGTATACGTAAATGATAATAGCATACGAACCGCCGAAGCGATTCCAATGATTCTAGGATCTTTAAATAGATGCCGACCTCGGGATTAATATGATATAATGGATGTTAATATCGGACAAGAGGTTCCAAAGACTGGAATATATAAAGAAAATTGTTCATCTAAGATACGATCTGAGAATATGTTATCCTTTTTTTAGTAAAATTCAGCGTGAGATGGTTTTTGTCTCGCAGACTATCTTTGCGTATTGTCATTAAATTGGAGTGTTCTTAAAGCTGAAAGAAATGGCTATTTGCCTGACCAATTATAATTTTGCTCACGTAGATATTGCCAGAGATATCACCAAATGAATTAACATTTTGACATAAAATTTGGGAATTTTCATCGCGGATCAGATCAATATTGCCCGGCAAGCTGTAGTAATTTCAATAATTAAGATATTTTGATGGAGTTTTTCCCGTTATGTGATAACAGTGTAAAGCTTCGGCACAGCAAATTCTGCTATTGTAGCTGTAATACTCATTCTGATATGGGATGATGGATAGAGCGCATCCTGAAACTTTTGTTTGAAAGTTTGCTGGCTTAGTTTTTCCCGCAGAGTGTATCTTTTGACCAACTAGGCCGATTCTAACATCCTAGCATTGGATAAATCTTCGAATTTGCAGCTACAGGTAGGCATCAGAATTATTATGCTCGATTCTGTGGTTCCGGCAATATTATCATATCATATGTTTTCTTTGAATATATAGTTGCACTGCCCGCGACACACGTTATAATGGTATCTTGAGTCGGCTGAGTAATTTGACAATACGCACGTGTCAAGTGTGCCACTTCATTTAACCCTTATCGCGTGGTATAAAATGCGTAATAGCCTACTTACAGAGATAGTACTGGGGTAAATTTTGAAAAAAAAAATGTTGCTGAAACGTGTTGCTGTCGTGCACAGCAATGAATTACAGCGCCATTGTTACCAAGATGAACACATTCTGATAGGATAGAGAAAATGGAATCTATGCATCAGCGGTCTAGGGGTTAACGATTCCCCACCGACTTCGGATACTAGAATTACTTGAAAAACTTACTAGCTTAACTGGACAATGTCATAACGATTACAAATTAGCACATGTTAGGCCTCCATGCATATACATATTTACTGTACAGCCTTCGTGCTCGGCAAGACAGCGTTGGTGCGGGGGATGCCATCAGGATCTCGTGAAATCTCGCTCTCGTTGCAAGAAAATGGCGCCGCCCGGCAGATAAAATAATCCCATGTTTACGATGGTATAATTACTCGTATTATTTGCCTATAGTCTTTATATAGGATCCAATATGTTAGCCATATAATAGTCTTTCAAATAAAGTACACTTTTACCAATCCAGGAATTGTCCTTTAAATAACGGTTTATGCGGATATATACCGTAAACATAAAATAATGTAGAATATTTTGAATGGCTGCTTAATTTTAAAATGGCATTGTTTGGTGTTAAATAAAGAAAGGTTATTGCGTACAGGAATTATAAAGCAATTACCAATTAGTGTAACAAAATCTAAGAACACATTTAGCATACTTAGCAACACATTTTAAATTAAAACATCAATATTCATTTTCTCATGATGAATCTTAAACAGGACATAAGTCTAGCATAATTTTCCGATTTTCCGAGATTTACATCCACCGGGCAAATTGATACTAGGACAAGTTTATCATCTATTGTCTTGCAACCCAATTTTGTGGGTCGTTGTAATGAAGGCTGAATCAATTGAGCTCTTTGATACAAGGCTTGCAACAAATGAAATTGAAATGCATCTTCATTTGGCGGCTGTATCTTTAAATCAGGAATGGAGCTGAGGAAGCTATCATCATCATCATCATCATCATCATCATCATCATCATCATCATCATGATCATCCTTAAATCTGATTTGGTTGTTGCAAATATATGTTGACGAAGTATGTTCAGACAGCCAGTACCACTTCGACTATAGAGATTGGCAATGTATTTCTTAGCTTAATTTGTTAGTGTTGCTGTCTGTGTCATGGTACTGTCACTGCCAAAATGCTGCAAAATAAGCTACCTATTCTACCATACTTAGGACAACAGTTACTGACCTCCATTTGCCCTGCCAGAATACATAACTTACTGTCTCACATCACTTAGCACATGTACACAGTATGGTAGCTGTTGGTTCTCGAGGCTCTTTGCCATACATTTCACCCAATAATTTGATGAGATCATGGACAAGAAAGTAACTCTCATTTCTCTGAATTCAAATTTACTTTAGACAGTATAAACGGTTAACGTGATACATACAGAGTATACGTATCTCAGTATCTGTTGCACGAACAACAGCCCGTTTATGTCCAAATTTATTCACGCAATATGTGGGGTGAGCCATACTCCTCGTATCTGCTTCTTCGCGTAAAGCAGAAATATAACAGTACTTAACATGCTCGAAACAGTGACAGTGTATCCTTCGTCTTTGGTCATTCTGCCTAGAATCATAGTCATATCATCTGGAAGAGAATTCAAATTTTCAGACACCGAGTTGACAATAAGCACTTGCAAATTGGCTTTGTCTCGGGAGGAGGCGAGGGGTCATGAACAGCTTCCAGTCAGGAATGCTTAGATTGTGTGATATAGAACCTTCCCCCCACCCCCCACCCCCCACCACACCCCCCCCCCATGGATATGTCAGTCTGATATCTCCTCTCTCTCTCTCTCTCTCTCTCTCTCTCTCTCTCTCTCTCTCTCTCTCTCTCATCACCGTTAAGAGTACTATCGTCAATGGAATCATACCTGTATCGTTGTGCCCCGGGTTTTGGGTATATTATAATAAATGTATCAAGAGGAACGAAGTTAAATGTGTTCTAACAAACTGGTTCCATTTTATGTCAAGAATGACGTCATACGACAACAACCACACATACACACCCAAGTGTGTGTTTTCGTAAAAGCATCGTATAACTATGATATAATATTACATCTCCCTTCTGTTAGTATGAACACAATATAATAATGTTTTAAACGAAAGTTTTTCAATCAGGTATAATATAATGTTCGAATTATAGTTTTTGTTCATGGTATGTGGCAAGTTCTGATGAATGAAGTACTGTACGGAGAATCTGGCGCATATTGACCTGCAGTCTCTGTAAACCGTTCGATGTAGCTGATTGTATTGATTATAATGATCATGAATAAATCACTGCTTTTGTTAGTTCCTTTGAATGATTTGTATATGTAAGTTGTTTGATCACAATCACATTGATTCAATTACCTTTGGCTTCACAGTATGGCCAAAACGTGTTACATAATGATCTGACTGACCGACATTATTGGAGTTACTTGATTTTGGACTTGGTAACACAGGCTTTTCCTTAAAGTTAACATTAGGTGGTTTACTGACACAGTGGTTTGAAGCGATGTTATCATTATCATTTGTGAATGGCTCAAAATTGTCTTGGATAAGAGGATTACAGCTATTTGGAATTACTTCTTTAGACTTAATGAGGTGTCTCCTATTACATCTGTAGTTACCACCATCGTGTGTTTGAACTGAATAAGACCTTTCATTGTGCTTTTGAGCTACAACTGCTGGTTTCCATGTGTTGTTTGGTTGTCTGATTCTAACTGTGTCTCCTACATCAAGTGTGTTTAATGGCTTTGCGCCTTTATCATAGTAAGTCTTTTCTCGTTGTCTAATAGCGCTGATCTTATCACGGACGTAGTTTATCTCAGGTATTTTAGGCATTAACTGACTACGGGTAATAGGCAAAGCAGAACGTAGCTTTCTACCCATAAGCAATTGTGATGGAGAATACCCTATGTCTAGAGGTGTTGTACGATATTCAAGGATACCAATATACGGGTCTTTACCATATGATTTTGATTTTGTGAGGATTCTTTTGATGATTTGGACAGTTTTCTCAGCCAACCCATTGGACTGTGGGTAATGGGGACTTGAGGTCACGTTTAAAATCCCAGTCATCTGCAAAATTTGCAACTTCCTGCGATGAGAACTGTGGACCATTGTCTGAAATGACTTTTTCACAGATACCATGTCTTGAAAAGACACTTCATTTTAGCAATGATTGTGCTGCTTTTAGTATTTGACAGTTGTTCAACTTCAAAATACAAACTATAATAGTCTACGATTACAATAAAATCTTTATTGTCCCATGTAAATAAATCAGTTGCAACAATTTGCCATGGATATTCAGGAATATCATGGGGCATTAAAGGTTCTTTGGCATTTGCATTACGTTGTTCTAAACATATTGGACATTGCAATACCATTTCGGTGATGTCATTGGACATATTTGGCCAAAACATTACATCACAGGCTCGTTTTAAGCATTTTTGGACACCCATGTGACCTGAGTGTAGGCTCTCTAAGAGTTTTTGTCGTTCATCTTTTGGTATCACAATTTTGTGTCCTTTCATGAGCAGACCATCAACAACTGACAGTTGATCACGGTAGTTCCAATAGTCTAAGACTAGAATAGTGCGTTTAAGCATGTTTAGTTGCAAGTCTACATTGGTCATAGTTTTAATTTCCCGCAGCTTGCGACCACTTATTGGAATTGCTGACATTACTGTGTGGATATGTACATCCATACCATCGGACATACCAGGGTATGTGTCCAGCAGAAACTTGCGTGACAATGTGTCAGCGACAGGAATGCTTTTTTCCTGGAACATAAATGACTTCAAGGTCATGATGTTGTAATTGCAGCAGCATGAGCTGCAATCTCTGCGGTGCTGGATGAAGTGGCTTTTTCACGATAGAGACTAATGGTTTGTGGTCTGTCTCAACTTTAACATGGCGGCCATGCACATACTGATGGAAGCGTTTGCAACCAAACAGCATAGCGTACATTTCCTTTTCAATTTGTGCGTAATTTACTTCTGTTGGTGTTAGTGATTTGGAGGCGTATGCACAAGGTTTGCCTTCCTGAAGGAGTGTAGCTCCCAAGCCAAACTTTGATGCATCAACATGCATGGCCAACTCGCTGTTCGGGTCATAATAAGCTAAGACAGGACCTGGAGTTTGGGTAATCACATCGTTGACCTTTTGGAGTGCCTCAGACTGGGGTTCATCCCATGAAAATTCCACACCTTAGATCAAGAGCTTACGCATTGGGCTTGTGATCTCTGAGAAATTTGGAGCAAATTTAGACAAGTAGTTTATCATGCCTAACACAGTTTCCAGTTCTGTTCTGTTTTGTGGGGGTTCCATATCTCTGACAACAGTCACTTTGGAAGGATCTGGCCTGATACCGTCGGCTGTAATGATGTGACCAAAGTATTGTACTTCTGTAACGCCAACATGCATCTTGTCCTCGTTTGGCTTGATCCCGGTATTATGTGACCGAGTTAGCACGTTTCTCAAATTGTTATCGTGCTCTTCACGTGTACTTCCATACACTAAGATGTCATCCACAATGGTGATAACGCCATCTAGACCTTCAAAACAGATATCCATCTTCTGTTGAAAATCATCCTGTGAGGATTTTAATCCAAAGGGCAAGCGAAGGTACCTACACCTACCAAATGGGCTATTAAATGTCGTCAGGAGTGACGACTCTTTTGACAGCTTGCTGGCTCAGTACCTTGATCTTGCATCATGCTTAGTGAAATATCTAGCACCTGACAGTTGACGCAGAACATCGTCTAGAGTTTTCATCGGATACTGTGGACGTAAAATTGCCTTATTTAGGTCCCGGGGATCAAGGCATATTCTTATTTTACCAGTTTGGGGCCTTTCCACCACTACAAGTGAATTTACCCATTTTGTTGGTTCTGTGATCTTTACAATAATGTTCTGTTCCTCCATACGGTCTAATTCTAAACGCAGTTTATCACGAAGAGCGAGGGGGACTCTTCTTGGTGGGTGAATAACAGGGCATAACTTTGGATCGACCGTAATAGTGCATTCACCAGGGAATGTACCAACACCTTTAAATAGATTTGGGTGATCTTTTAGTATGGTCTCTTTCGTCATGATTAATTCATTACTGTTATTCTGTTTTATGTGTGTGACATTTTGTTTCATGTTTGTTTGATCTTGTATGGAGTAAATAAGTTTTATCAGACCAAATTCGATACATGAATTTAGACCTAGAATGGGCGGAGATGCCGTGTCAACAATATAAAACTCGATATCTTGGCTATGATCTGCATATATACATGTAAGTTTACAACATCCAGAGGTTTTTAGTGTATTGCCATTGTATGCTGAGAGTTTACGGACAGACTTAGTAAGATAGGTAGCAACACCTAGTTTACTAAAAAATATGGTTGGGCAAAATATTAACTTGAGACCCAGTATCCAATTTAAATTTGACTAGGATAGGGCCTATTTTTACTTCAGCAAAAGCCTGGTCATTTTGAATATTGGGTTCAATGCTATCAATATAGAAATCTGAGTCAGAATCTGTCACATCATTATTAGCATTTTTTGGTTGTGTGCTAACCTCATTAATACTTTTAATTGAGCGACACATTTTTGAAAAATGATTCCACTTTTTACATGCATTGCACTGCTTGCCTTGTGTGGTCCCTGAAAGGTTTGTTCTGTATTGTGACTGATTGGTCCCTCCATTACTGCTACTCCTAGCCGTTGACGAATCAGGTCCTGTGCGACGACGTTGTTTTCCAGACACTGAGTGAACAACTGACTCATTTGCCATCATGGTTCGCAATTGCTCTTGGGCATTTCCGAAGTTCTGACAAATTTGTATCGCTTTTGTCAATGTGAGGCTCTCGCCCTCGTTTATGAGTTTTTCACGGATTCGTGGCGACGATATCCCAAACACAATTCTGTCCCGAATCATCTCGTCAGCGACACCGTATGCACAGTCTACAACAAGCAGTTTTAGTTTGATAACAAACTGTTCAATTCCTGACGTGCCTTGTACTTCGTTATTAAATTTTTAACGTGCGAAAACTGGGTTCAATTTCGGCTGTACAAAAAGTTTGAATCTGTCATAATACGTAGATAGTTTATTTCTATCTCCGTCGACAATATCAGTCCATGTGTTATAAATATCACGGCCTTTTTCACCGACCCAGAGAAGCAAATAGGTGCATTTAACATCCTCACCCTTGTCTTTCATCGGTCCTTGGAAAATCAGGTCAACGTGCTGTTCAAACTTCTTCCAGGCTTCTGGTAAATTCGATGATCCCAAGTCGATTGTCGGCGGTGGAATACCAGTCAAATCCATATTTCGTTTTTAAAATCTGGCACCATGTATCATTGTGCGCCGGGTTTTGGGTATATTATAATAAATATATCAAGAAGAACGACGTTAAATGTGTTCTAACATACTGGTTCCATTTTATGTCAAGAATGACGTCATACGACAACCACCACACATACACACCCAAGTTTGTGTTTTCGTAAAAGCATCTTATAACTATGATATAATATTACAATACCGATCACCTAGAAACCACCATTATTCTGCAAGATGATATAGCTGCAGCCGTGTCATGCATAGCGGAAAAGCAGATGACAGTTTGGATGTAAAGCGGTAATACATGTAACTAAGAACGGTTACCAAACAGAATGTACATGCTAAATTCGACTTGGTCACATCGCCTCCAACACCAGCAGCGGAACGTCAGGATCAGTACCACCACATTGGCAAAGGGTAAACCTAGAACCAACTGGCTTTGGTTAGACGCTGGATAGTGGACGCTTAAGACAAGTTTCATCTCTTTGATAACCAACCCCAAACCCTACTTCATCTTATAGCGTGCAGAGAGGATGTGTGAACGTAATTATAAATGTCGTCGGAGTGGACTTGTGTGGACACCAATGTTTGAGTAGTGTGCTGCACATGTCTGCAGCAATATGGTAAGTAATGATAATAAAGATAACGATGATGTGGATGGTATGGTGGAGGATGGAAACGATGTGGCAAATGTGTTAGTGTATTGTGTGAATGATATACACGTAAGACATTGAAGATGAACTTGGGCCTTTTATAAATGAATAGTTATGAGATTTAAAGAGGATACAAAGATTAACACCGTACAAAAAAAATAACCGCTTGCGTCCATTGGTTCGCCTGCGTGTGGCATGAAAATATTGGTATGTCAAAATCAAACATATCGGCCATTTTTGATCCACGATTACGCGTTAAAACCTACAAATGGAGTTTGTTTTGAATGTTTTTAGAAATGAATCGATATGGATTCAAGGAGAACTCAAAGACAAACGTTTTAGAAAAGAAATTAACCTACTATGGCATTGATTCTTACGTTAGCGCCATTAAAAGAAACAATTTCTATCCAAATCAAAAATAGCCACCATTTTATCAGGATTATGGGATAACCTATAATTGGATTTTTGGGACTGTTTGGATATCACCTAGAGGTGGGGCGGTGTGGGTGAGGGCCATCCATCAAATCATGAGTTTCAACTCATGGTTTGATGGATGCCCCAGCCCCACCTCCACCCCGTATTGGGTGGTATTCTGAATGTCTAGGGTTTCACTCAAATTTAGCTAATTGCGATGTACTCTAGATGGAGAGCTATATGTCCATCTTCTGTCTTGGAGAATTATATCTATATATCGGTGTCACCCGTCTCAGCATTTGAATATTGGTCTTTGAATACCACAATTGGTGATACATTTTCTGCATGGTCCAACGTGCCTTGCTAATAATAGTTCTAGTAAAAATGATTCAACTCTTTACCCATTTCATTAGTAATTTATTCGCCGCATTTATGCATTCCCAAATTACTGCTAAAATGGCAAAGGACTGAATTTGAGAATATATATTTACATCAATACATAATCACGATTCTGAGAAACCATCATAGACAAACACTAGTCTACATAAAGGATTAATTGTTTTGCTTAAGTGGATGAGGAAAGAAATCCACCCAAGCTGAAGGTGTGTAAGGATTTCCTCTGACTCAGTACATATATTTTCTTGCTGAGATATAATATATAGCTTCATATTAATAGTGATTAGCTGTTGTGCGGGTCTTGTTTAATGACCCAATTGTTGGACTCAAAATAGAGTTACCGAAAACGAAAATTGAACATTATTGATCGTACTATGTTACTGGTAGGTGTTAAGCATTGGTTATTTTAGCATGTCTTAACATCTTTTATATCCTTGTTGTGTAGGGGTGGGTTTGGCCTATTAAAATCAAAAGTTTATCTTTAATTGTTTGAACGATTAGTGACCAAATCCATACATGCTGCCTGTATGGAACATCAGCTCTCAGTAAAATTCGTTTGAAAATAATTAACAACATTATTTATTACATTATAAATGTTTTGCCTTGTCTGTTCTTTCTTGTTCAAAGATTCAATTTCAACACATTCACAGTATTTGCATAAAAGGTAATTTCAGTCATATCACACATGGCAAATTGTCATGTTTGCATGTTTTCAGTCATCAGGTGTTGTTTGTTTTAGATCGAAGTACCATGGATTATTAAAAGCAGGATCACCACCACCAGAATATATTTCATCGCTGTCGTTATCCAGGGCTTCCATTTTTAGGTGATCTTCATCCTCATTGTTTATCCCAAAAAGTGTTGAACGAAGATTTCTGAAAATTAGAATACATAATTATGATAATTTGTTCACGTAAATATAACCACACCACTAGAACGCGTAGTCGATGGTGTGGCATCACAAATACGCACATTTTCGCAAAATTTAACCTTTTTCCCCACCCGCACCAACGCACAAGGGGTGGATCCCAACATAAATGTCATCTTATATTCCGCAATCACACTGGTTAGATACAAAGCAAATATTGTCGAATTCCTACGAACAGTTTTAGAGTTTAGAGTTGCCATTTTGACCTTGTGTTCTGGCTCCCAAGAGGTGATGCCAAACAAAATGCCATCTCTTAATCTGCCATGATCTGGATAACTCACATAATAAAGTTGATTTAATTTCACCCAACGGTTTCAGATGATATAGGGTCATGGACACGCTTTGCATGATATTTTGATTATTCATGGCCTGAAGGTCGCAGAGCCAAATAAAGATATTGTTTTGCAATCCGTATTCACATGAGCCTATCCCACATAACAAATTTTGCTGGATTCCAACAAACGGCTTCAAAGGAGATAGCCGGGCAGAAGGAGGACTGCACAGACGGACAGACAAACAGGCAGATGGACTGATACGTCAGAATGGGTAACCCCGATACCAAATGCATCAATATTATCTCTGCTTTTCCAGCTTTATAGCTATGCCCATAGGCCTAAGTATGCTGTGTCGGACAGTACAAATTTGCCATGATGAAAATGGTATGATTGTTACCCATTCTTAAAAGTTGCATAGGTTGGTTGCGTAATAAATATTATGTTTTTATTATCATATGTTTTGAAGAAATATATAATGTAACTATATTCCAACTCACTGTAAGCCATGCTTCCTTCGCCTAATGTGGAGGACAACTATGCCAACAATGATCACAAACACGGCCAAACAACCAGCAACTGCAGCTATCATAGTTACATTCATGTCTAAAACAGCAAAGATAAGGTATAAAGTAACAAGAGCAGAGTTTGCAGACCATCTCCCTCCCGTTTATTGTCACATCGTAAAAGCTTTCAGATTTTCCGCATTTTTCTTTAGATTTTCCGGATTATTTTATTTTCCGGATTTGCATGGATCCTGCCCAAGTTGTGGAACCTTACGTTAAAATGTGAGCCAAATCGGAATAGTAGTTTCTAATATATCCACATACCGAGAATTTGATCTGATCTGATCCGGATCTGGGTTCTTTTACCTGGATCATGGCCAAAGTCTGCCAACACTCTTTGCACGGCACGTTCCTTCATTGTGTTGAAATTTGAGCCATATCAGATCAGTATTGGTTTTTTTTAGATATAGCTCTAACAGGCTTCAGAATTACCGCTAGGATAATGGCATTATTTGTCTACCTGCCAATCTAAATATTGGCACCAGTTGACCACTCGACATCCGATCTATCTCGACCCACTTTATCATAATTGTTCAGCTCGAAATATGTAACAGATTCCTTGATCACTGGTTTCTCTAATGGAAAGATCCATTTCTAACCATTTCCCGCTCATTACTAGCAAAGCTCCGCCCACTTTGCACACTTGTTTGAATAGACCTTAATACTTTGAGACCGGATTTCCCAGAATCTCTATTTCACAGTAACTGTACAGATATGTTGTGGAATATTTTAAAACTAATTTGAGTAGGAACTATTGCTATGGCAGGAACAGTTCTCAGCTAAATTAGTTTCATAATGTTTAGTAAATTGTAAACTCACCAAGGCTACACAATTCAGACGGTTCTTGTCGCACTTTTGCTCCTTTCGTGGTGCCCCCCCCCCCACCCCTTCCCCGCCCCGTGTCGTTTTATTGTGGCATTATATAATAAATGACGTATTTTGATTAAAACGTCAGAGACTTGTGCGACAGATTGGACACCCCCACTCCCCCACCCCACACCCTACTCGATCATGCCCGTTGGATAATCTGTTTCACTTTATTCGTTTGGCAGGTTTCATTTGTTAAGAACGAAGCCACTGTAAAGCATGCACCAAGCATTAAGCAATGGAAGTCGGAAGTAAATACCAGATCATATATAGAAAACGCTTATAAAAAGTTGTCTAACTAAGCTAAATAGAGACTGTTTACGCAAAGATCTCGATGACGGGTGCCAAAAAATCTATTCAAACGATTTTAATAGTATAGTTGTCTGGCAATATTTTATTGCAACGATCATGAGTATGCAAGGAATTGGGATCCATTTCTAGCTATGCTCCACCCACTTTTGCGTGTATTGGAATGGGTTTATATCCTATGATCCCAGCCTCCCAGCTTCATTTATTAACGTATAATACAAGATTAAATTTACAGACCAGATTGTTAATTAAAAATACTTTACATAACCGTACATAGGATCTATGAGAGAGCAACAGTCACTCATATATCCCCGGCTTGGCAGGCCGCTGAAACCTTGCTTATTATTGCACCAGCCGGTGTTCTAGAAGTTTCTGCATCACAGCATTTCCTACTCACATGATTCCCTCATTCAACCAACTGTCTACATGTTAGCATAAAGATATGTGCCCGGGAAGGGTCAAAGTTAATTGTATGCAAATGCGAGGATTCCTTCTAATTTTGTCTCATTACTTGTGAGTCCTGTCAGGAATCGTTGACACTACTCGGATAGAACATTCTAGAACATTTAACATCACGTCGACTTCGCACATCATCTTTCATCACATTGACGCCAGTCCGTCTTAAGTTGGAAATCGATTCTTATGTACAGAAGTCGAATTTCCAAGCTGCACTTATATCTAGTATGTTATTTATAAAGATCATCGAGTTTGCTGTCAGACACACAAATAACAAACTCGACACATCTATCCCTGGTGCATCTCAGTCACGTCGAATTATGCAATGCATGTTCATTGCATAGCAATACAAGCAGGACGTGTCCAAAAATAACATTCTACCATAAGCACATATGTTACAGTTATTACTTACATAACTGCTATGGCATTTCTAGGCTAAACACCATTACTGATTTTCTGTGGTGCGCATGCATATTTAGGTCAAACTATACCAGTTCTCCCATGGTCGATATTTACATTGAGTAAGGATGCTGATGGCCAAGACGTGGTGTCTATATATCATGGTTTTATTTGTACACGATTTGTAACCGGGTCTTACGTCGGAATGCTAGAATGGGTGAATTCATGACTTCCTAACATTCATAAGGTGACATAATTGATTATGAATACAGATACTTGAGCGGCAGATCGGATTCCTCCATTATTCTCAGTGAATTATCTCAGACTTGATCAACTTATTTTGTAACACATGTCAAATCTACGAACCTTGTCAGTTAAACAAGTATTATAACATATGTTCTCTAGGAGCATGCATCAGTTAAAACAAAGTTTTAAGGAAGGAAAGTGGATAAAACATTTTTATAAATATACAATTAAAGTCAAGCTAAGTTGTAAATGACACATGAGTAAATGTCATAATCTCGGAATCACGGCTTACAGTTAGTGAATAATATATCAATTTCAGACTGACACATGGTTATGGGTAGAATATTGCATTTAGATTCTTAGCAGTCATCAAGCATTTAGTGAAATCTATATTAGCAGTTTTTTAAGCATAAGAACGTGCAATACATCATCATCATCATCATCATCATCATCATCATCATCATCATCATCAAGATCCCAATACAATTTTTCATTCCACAGACACATCATAAAATTAGTCCCACACACACCCACACACACACACACACTCTCTCTCTCTCTCTCTCTCTCTCTCTCTCTCTCTCACTCACTCACTCACTCACTCACTCACTCACTCACTCACTCACTCACTCACTCACTCACTCACTCACTCACTCACTCACTCACTCACTCACTCACTCACTCACTCACTCACTCACTCACTCACTCACTCACTCACTCACTCACTCACTCACTCACTCACTCACTCACTCGCTCGCTCATTCACTCACGTGTATGCATGCGCGCGAGCATCCGTGCATGCGTGCGTTCGGGTATTCATGCGTGCGTGCGTGTGTGTATATATACACTTGCGATATCTGGGTATTTAAACAAAGCATGTTCATTAGTCATGGCTTACTGCTTGGAGGTGTGTCTGGATCTCCACAATTATCAAAACAATTGCTGTCAACAGTATAGTCTACTCCGCTTAATGTGACAGAGGCAGTATCCTTGACAAATGATTTGTAATAGCTCCACAGTAATTTCAGATGTGTATCACTGGGCGTGCGAAGTCTGGCTTCATAAATTATATTATTCCGGCAGTCAAATTTTGCATCTGCAAAGATTATACACATGATATATTACAAACAATACTAATATGCACATGTTTTGTTATTCTGATTGCCTCCGCAGTAAAAAGCATATGGTCCACTCACAAACCATTTTAATAAACTTTGCAATTTGTGACATTATGTTTGCCCGTTCTCGCATGATGCAGTATTTCTGTTACGGTTACGTTGATATTTAACTCTGCTAAAAGGTAATGACTGTATTTGTTGGCAGTCATCAACATTTTTATAACAGTTACAATTTAAGCATATATGACAAGATATTACTCCCAAATACCCATGCATCGATACCTTAACCCATTTGACATTTAGGTAAATGACATACGAAAGAGGTACGTCAATGAGCATATAAAAAAAAACGTTCGAAAGATATAGATCTAAGGCGAGCTTGGTCATTGCCAATAGAAATTGAAACAAATTGCACAAAGGCCAATGCATTTTTGTAAACATGACTATTATATCGACAATAGCTAAGCGTTGACATTGCGCACTCATAGTATAATCCTATATCAGTCTTTCGATGTGATTCACACATACTAATTCTGTGAATTACCCTGTATATATGCCGATGTCACTCCACAGGAGCAACTTCCTTGAAGGTTTTGCGCAATCATCTCAGTGATTGTATGTAACATAGCTGATTCACGACCATAAACAGCATCACATGGCATGTCTTTCAGACTGAGCTCTATTGATTGTTCATTCGTCAAATTACACTTGTTTTCCAATCCTGGAGTTGGTATGGTAACGCGAAATTGAAGGGAGTTAAATGCGGAGCAGCATGTGCAGCGACTAATAGACACTTCTGAGGTCATCAAGCTTGTGGGAAAAAGCAATATAAAATAGGAACAATCAGAGCATATAAACATATGGCATTTCCAATTCTTCAGAATGTATACCATTTTTCGGATTTTCTAAATTCTGAATATGAGCTGGATCTGGGCCCACATTTTTGCAATCCAGGTCATGGCCAAATGATTGGAGATCTGGTGTGTAGTAACAAAGCATATTGCGTTTGAGCCATTTCTGATTAGTATGTATGATTACTGTATTATGCGGCCGTAGCAGTAGAAATATCATAGAGCTGCAATCAGTCCTTCTTCGCTTTTGACCACTGTGTCTTGTCCTCAGCCAAAATCATTAGCTTCTCACGCCCATTCGTGATTTGAGTTACCAAGTCCTGCTGTTTTGCAGATTTATGCAGAGACCTCTTCTGGTTTTATATTTGCTGGATCCCAGTAGGGCGAATTCCAAGCTTCTCTGTTGGTGTGTCGTCTGGCATCCTTATCACATGGCCAAACATGGACCAGCTTTGCTGGGCCAATTTTTATGGATAACGGCGATGTATTAAAAATCCTGTATAGTGCATCATTTGAAATTATGCTGTCTGGCCATCTGTATCCAGTGATGGTGTATAGGTGTTTGTGGTTGCAGGCATTAAATTTGTGTAAAGCTGCCTTTGGAGCTGCCCTGCTGCTACAGCAACATAGCATCAAGGATGTACAAGTTGTGTTGTATAAACAGTCTTTTTGTCAAGGGCATCTTTGATCTACGAATCAATAGCCTCCAGAAGGACTGGAACACTATGCTCCCCATGACGCAGAAATACCAGCAATACTACAAAGCAGTGAGTCCAAGATTTTTATTTCACCTCCATGATTCGCCGCCACGAAGTGGATAGTAATTTTCTTTAGTTTCATGCTTTGTAGATAGGTCTGTGGATGAAATCTGTTTTGGATTCATTCATAAAGTGATTCTAAATATTTAGTTTGCTTGCAGCTATGAACTTCACATCGTTGGCACATTCCATCTCTAGTGGCATAGTATGGACACTGTCTTGTGGAAGTTTCCAGCACAAATTTCATGCAGCAGCACGGTAACAGGTGAAAGGATAATGGGAGTCACTTGATGTCTCAAACTCTACTGACTTCACTGACTACTCTCAGTTTGGTGTCTGCATGTAGTAGTTTGACTTGATATAAGCATATTTTATTGCACAACAATGTACAATGGGATCCGGTACACGTTCTCCCAACTTAGATACACCACTTTCAACCAGTATTAGTTTCACTAGTCGTAGCTCATTTGCATTGCAACTGGCCTGGTTCAGTACATTTAGGATCTTTGAGCGTTTAATTGTTTCGAATGCTCATGACACGTCAGTGTTTGGACATGACTACTGACACAAGCATGCGTTGGGTGCAGCTGCGGCCACGTTTAAAGCCACTTTGACATGATCTGGTAATATTGGATAGGATTTGCCGCATGCTGTTGATGAGCACAATTGGTCACAGATTGGATGGAGGTCGGGTGACGTCTTCGGCTTTAGTAGCACGATAATGGTACCTTGGCCTACAGCAACGATGGGAATGTGGTGCATAAACGCTGAATTTATTAGGTGCATGATCGGTTTTGAGATAATGCCACTTGAGTATTTGAATAGCTCATTGCTCATGCCATCATATCTGGATGCACGTCCATTTTTTCTGGGCCTTGAGTGGAACGGGCGCAAGGGCTCATCATCGTGGTCAGTGAACTCTTCCTTGCGCCATTATCGAATTGCCTCGGCTTTGCCCTGGTCAGTCTCGATAAAGTGTCCTTCAGAGTTGTGTACAGTGAGTGGTGTTCGGTCAGTAACTCTCTGGGCTCGGGCTGCCTGAAACATTTTGTCACAGCCATCCATGGCAGTGATTTCATCTGCTAGGGCGTATGCATGTTCAATAGCAAGATCCTTTAAGCTTGCACTGCTGTGGCGCAGAATGTTATTAAATTCCCTGGATAGTTTGGTGCAGTCGTCACTTTGCTCACTTTGAGAGATGCGCATCCATAATGCTTTCTATCTGCAGGTAGTTTTAATACTTGATATATACATCAATATATCTGGTTCGGTTGTTTTGACAATTATGGTGCTGGTAGCTGATGATTTCATACATTTCAGTATTTTGGTTAGGGATTCGTTTAGATTGGAGCTGACGCTAATATTAGCTATCTGCTGGGCCTTTTTGTATGACATTTGAATGTCAGTGTCGCTGATGAGCTTGGGCAAGTGGTAAGTGACTTTACCCTCATGCCTGGTATGGCGTTTACACATTAGGTAGAGATGGCTCATTTGAAGGCGTGTAATGACTGGCTTATGGCCGGAATTGAAGTCGGCACCTCCATAGGAACGAGCATCCCGAAATTAGGGGTTTTGCTTCTGTTTTGCATAGTATTAAGTCTATCTGCTGTTGTAGCCGTAGCACCTTTTGGAGCTTTGCGATCAGCAATGTGTCCTGTCCATGTTGTCCGGTGATGGCATGGGTGTTTGAAAGACATAATTGTGGCAAATAGGCCTTTTGAACTAAGGAATGCTACCAGTGCATCTTCATAACAGCGTGTACCCCTCCATATGACCTCGTGCATAAGCCAAATCCTGAATTTGTGTCCGCATTGCCGAGTTTACCCAGATTGGAGTTCAAATCTCTGCACACGAACGGTTACCATTCTCTGATTAGAAGTCTCGCAGAAATCCAGACAACAATACTTGCATTGAAATTTGAGGAAGATCGGATTGGGATTTTCATATATATATATATATATATATATATATATATATATATATATATATATATATATATATATATAATGCCGATTACCCCAGTTACATGGTCTATTCAGCTGTGAAACCTAACTGTGTGGCATAATTTAAATATGGGGGTGTGAAAAACGCAAAACCGTGTAAATTGCCATCTTTTATGATATGACGTCGTTTCAAAATATTTAGGCATAATTGGGTCTGGAAGCAAAATTGTATACAAGCTGCCTATTGGTTATAAGGCATATAAGGAATCACGATTTGAGAAGTATATATATTGTAGCTCGCCGGGAAGTGTCGGGCCGTTCCAGTGTATTATGTCGACTCGCCGCGCCGCAAGTGCATGACGAGTGATGACGCTGGTTAGCATCCGGTCACGGGGTGACGGACCTTGTACAAGACTGCCCTGTTGGTAACAAAATCCGGCTCCTAAGGCCGGTGGGACCCAATCATTCCGGTGGGGCCGTGCGACCATCGTCGCGAACATTAAACACAACTGTCTCATCCCAAGAATTTGTGTCACCAGTATACTTGTCCATAGCAATTTCGTGATCTAAGGACTTACAAGATTTGATTTGGTGACCTAAAAATTTAAGTCTATACAATGAGTTTACCTAAACAATTATAATATGCTAGATAAAACTACAATAAGAGCATTCAAAAATACGAGACATAGAGACAGGTAGATGAACTTTTAAACATGGGGCTCCCGGAGGTACCACACAGACTCGTAGGTCCGCAGAGGTATCCTCGCAATGGAGGCTCCCGTACACGAGACTTAACTACTTAACTTAATATAAGCTATTATACCTCTAAGCTGAAAGGAAGAAGGTTATCTCGGATGAAAAGTTAGGTGCCTCACGCGGGTACTACTAGTGCTAGTTTGGGTGAGGAGTATTATCCTGGCGTGGACCGTTGTCGCTGAATCCTTGCGAGATGCAAGTGCCTCGTGCAGGCCTCCGTCTCCCGCAGCGGGTAGCAGTGTGGAGATACTGGCACGTCACACAGAAGGCTGACTGGAAGAGATGATCCTTATTAACGTGAAGTGTGCGGTCGGATCTTCTAGTAAAAGTTCTGGTACAGGGCTATCCACTAGCTAATAACGAGCTGCACGGGAACCGTTTTGGAACTGGCACCGATTCTTCTTCAGACGAATCTGATAACGCTAAATCTTCAAGGAGTGAAATCTCATTCTCGCATGGTAGTTGGCTGCGGGAACCTTATTCAAATCCTAATGCCAGGCCAAGTATAATAATGAAATATTAATAAAACAGCAGAATTTGGTTTGCGACACGAAAGAAGCCTAATGCTATCTGTTCTTCCCTGGTGTCGAGTTTTGACGGGAAGACAAAGTTTCAGAGCGCGCTTCCACCTTTTATACTGTTTGATGACATCACAGGCGGCGGATGACCACATCTAAAAGTTTTTAACAGGTGATTGGGTCATTCTTATTTGAAAGTGTCCTCTTTTTCTGGCCTAGACGTCTAGGGATTAATTCCTCCCGCTTAAAGGGAGTACTTTTAATTATAGGAAGAATGGCTCATTAAACTTGTCTTAGTTTCGCGCATTTAACAGCCTTCAATCACATGGAAACGTGGTCCTACTTTTTCTTGGCGGTGTCTCACCTTTTAATTAGTGTGAGGCCGTTCTCCAGATTGGATGCTTATAAACTAGCCTATTCTAATTTTAGGCTGGAGCGCTCGATGGGGTGTGTGGGAGCCAGGTGATGTCAGCGGTAATCTCCCGGACTCAGCCTCGCCACTTCTCCATCATGCTGTGGTAGTCGCGTCTTTGGATGGCTCTTTTGTTTAAAGCGTTTGATCCAACTTTCTGGAAATAGTAGTAAATGTCACGTGGCTCTAAAAACACGTGGTTGATTGGAAACATATATGCTGTTTATGGCGATGGCCAAAATGCTGTTGCTGAGGTGTAGTCGGTTGTAGATGTCCCGTATTTGCACGAGTTCTTTAACATGCGTCTTGGTATGTGTCTGTAATAGGTAGTTCGCAGCCCGTGTTGATTATAGACTGGAACGCAAGGAAGAGAATTTTTGAAATTCTCTCTGTGATTATACTGTTAGATTTTTGATGCCGCTTTATGGCCCGTGCGCTAATAATTTCTAGCACAGTAGAGCAGTTGTGCTCTTAATAAAAAATTTAACAGTAAAGTTGTAAGTAATTTGATGTGTGGTTTAAACAGATCTATTCAGGCGGTAGATCAACGTTACTGATCCCGTCAAGATAGCTCTCTTTTCCGAGTGGGAGGGCTGGCCAAGCATTCTCCTCAATGGGTAGAACTAGCTCCGTCCCGGCCTAGACCAGATACATTGGTACCATTTAATAATGGATACATTACAGTACACCTCGAAAAGTGTTTGCAACAGTTTTTTTACAATTTACAATGTCGTCGTTCGGAGATTGTGAATACAGTCAACCTGAGTGTCCATGTTTCTGACATGTTGGTGATTTGAATCTGATACGCGTGACTGGTTATCTGTTGATGATATTTGTGCTGTGGTGAAGGTGAGGTGTTTATGGCCGCCAGGTGCGGGAGTGGAGTGGGAGTGGCGAATTGAATGTCAACTTTATCGAACCCTGAGGGTATTTCACTCTGTAATGGCCGAGCCCGTGGGTGGGACAGAGTTACTTTAGAGCGCAGATGACCTGTTGGATGCTGTCGTAACTTTGATCAATCCAAATTTGAATTCAACTTTTCAGTAGCAAAATCCTACTCGTGACTGACGACAATGCGGGCATCCTGCTCGCTTAATAATATCGACTGTCATTATGTGTAGATGAAGTATGTAGATTTAGATGTTTCCGTACGACGTCGGGGAAAAGGGAGGGGGGAGTAGCGTTGGACAAACGTTCCTCCCGTGATGTGTACTGTAGATGGCTGTAGTGCATTCCTTATATCCACATGATCAGTTCTCCCATTACTGGATAAGAGGGTGTATGCGGGAGATTTGTCGGCTGTTGTCTGTTGATGATAATGCTGTTGTCGGGATGTCCAGACTGCTGTATGATGCTGATGTTATAAGCGAAGTGGGCGCATCCCAGTTTTCCACGCTGGTGAATGCCAAGTCTGTTGTTATTTGCGGGAGGTGTAGTCTGTGGGAGATATTATTTCTCCTGTAATTTGTGCGGGAGGAATTTGTTGCGGGAATTTTGATGTCTCTATCGGGAATTAATTAATACCGGTAGGTGCTGCTAAATGCTGTTGTTGCCGATGTTGAATGTCTCTGTTATACCGAGCAAGTATGTGATGTACGCGCAAAGACAAATTGACATATCCAGTCTTGAAGGCAGGTGTGTTCTTGTAGGTGTTGACGTTTTGTCTGTTGTGTGATGTTCTGACTGCTCACGGGGGAGTATGGTAGGCCAATTGGATAGGGTGCCCTTTAGACAGGGGGATGTGGTCATCTCCCGTTACACGATGGTTGGTGTCCTGTCGTAGTTTTTAGACACTGGGAAAATTCGGCTGCCTCCCTGCCCACCGTGGGGGCTAATGGTGGTCGGTGCAGTGCGGGATGCCACCTCCTCTGTTGCAACAGTCTCTCTCATATCTGAAGATTGACGGTCAACAGACGATGAGTGGAGTGTGAAATGGACAGGGCCGGTGATGTCTGAACTTGGTGCATAGATGAGGGACGCGAATTGGAGTGTTGACGGTGGTGGGACTCGAGGAGAGGGTGTCCCTTGGGGGGGGGGCCGTGTGGTTTCGCGATTTCAGGAGTTGGTCGGGTACACCTTGTTGTACGGTTCTGCGGTTCTAGAGATGCTAAGGCTTCATCCAGCCTCTTCACTTCCATGCTATTCATCATATGTTCCACCCCACAGGAAGCATGGCTTGGGTCAGCCTCAGTTTCCACTTGTGGTAACTCTATGATGGGGGGGGGCATAGCATGAAGTGGGTGGTAATGGGAAGAGATCGGAGGAACAACTTTTCTATCCGGTCCCTTGGACAAAACAAACACGAAATTCTTCAGATATGACTTCCCAGATCGAGTAGACCTGCGCTGAGGAGGGAGAGGGCGAGTACGTATCTCGTCATCGTCGTCAGTGCTAGCCGCTTGTTCACCAATGTTCCGCTTGGTAGAACAGGGGCTGAACTGGCACCGCAGTGCTCTGCGTTAACTGTGGGAATACTAATTTCCATAGAAATATCTGTCTGGGTACCGGTGTCATGAAAAACGCCCAGTCCAAGCTCTGGTGCTGGGTCGTCACTGACACAAGTTTTAAGTCGATCGAAGTGGATGACTGAGGTCAGGCCATCCGAAGCACAGATACGGTAGGTCATGTCCGACGTCTTACCTACTACCACATAGGGGCCTTTCCACTGGTAACTCAGTTTACTTGGCACGTTAGCAGATCGTCGTGAATCGTGTACCCAAACCATTCTTCCTGCTTCATATGGATCTCCATGCACCCTCCGGTCGTGCCATGTCTTTTGCTGCCAGTGTGCAGTGGATAAGGTTTCTCTCACTAACTCGTGGGGTTGTTCTATCCTTTGCTGCAGGAGTTCAACATAGAGATGGTGAATTTTTCTCTCCTGGTATTCGAGGCATGGCCAGATCCAGGGGTAAGACTAAGTCATGGCCTAACATTAACCAAGCACGGTTGTAGCCTATGCTGGAATGTACTGAAGTGCGGTAAGCCATGAGTACATACGGGAGCTGTAGGTCCCAATCTCTACAATCAAGGCGTGTTTCCTTAGTAAGCATCGCCGTGAGAGTTCTATTGAATCTCTCTACCATCCCATCATCCCGGGGGTGATATGGAGTTGTCCTTGTCTTGACGATATGGAACAATTTGCAGAGCTCTGATATGAGCCGGCTCTCAATATTACTCCCTTGATCGGGGTGTAACTCATAAGGCATACCAAAGTGGCAGAACACATTGCTGGCCAAGACCTCCGCTATGGTAGATGCCTCTTGGTCTGGCAGAGCAAATGCTTCTACCCACTTCGTAAAATAATCTTGTAATACGCGGATGTACTTATTTCGATCATCCGTCATATTGAAGGGTCCGAGCACGTCGATAGCCGCTCGCTCCCACGGTGCACCAACAATCTTAATTTGGGATGGTGTGATATGGTGTTGGCCAACGGTGAACAGCGTTAAAATTATAGGCCTGCAGGGATTCCTGCCATCTCACTACCTGGCCCTCCGGATTTTTGAAGTTCCGGAGCCACCGTAGTGAGGCATGGTCTGTACGGAGTGTAAAAGGGCAACCATAAAGAAAGTGTTTATAGTATTTGACGAAATGGAATGCCGCCAATAGTTCTCGCTTGGTGGTTGCATATCTTCTTTCCACTTTTTTCAGAGTACGCAAACCACAACCCAATACCTGTCTTCAGTGACTTGAGATAGAACCCCGCCGATAGTGAAAGCTGACGCATCAGTGTCTAAGATGAAATCGAGGTTTGGATCAGGGTGAGCAAGAATTGGGGCGATCGTCAAGAGTTCCTTCAACGCCCTGATTGAGCCTTCACACTCACTCATCCACTCAAATGGTCGATCTTTCTTGGCGATCTTTTAGAGGGGTGAAGCAATCTCGCTGAAATGTCGGATGTAACGGCAATAGTACTGGCATAGGCCAAGAAAGCTCTGTGTCTCCGTAACTGAAGAGGGTGGTGGCCACTCTGCTACTGCCTTTGTTTTTGACGGCTGAGTAGCCACTCCATCACCGCATATGACATGTCCCAGGAACTCAACGCTCTTGTCTAAAGAGATGACATTTCTTCGGTTTGAGTTTCAAATTGGCCGTGCGGAATCGTGAAAGCATGGTGTCCAAATATACTAAGGTTTGGTCAAACGTGGGTCCGAAGACTATTACGTCATCATGTAACAGAGACAGATTTCCCATTGCAGGGTGGTTAATACCTGCTCAATGAGTCTTTCAAAAGTTCCGGGAGCGTTGCACAACCCGTAGGGCATCTGGCGGAATTGGAAAAGGTCATCCCTACAAACGAATGCGGTCTTTTCCATGTCAGCTTCATCCATGGATACTTGCCAGTAACTGCTAGCCAAGTCAAGGGTACAAAACCACTTGGCTCCGGACAAGGAATCCAAGGCCTGATCTATCCATGGTAACGGATAAGCATCCTTAACGCTTAGATCATTAAGGCGGCGGTAGTCTATACAAAACCACAAGGTTCCATCCTTTTTGGTGGCTAGCACTATAGGGCTAGCCCATGGAGATGCTGAGGGTTCAATAATACCAGTCCGCAACATGTCGTTCACTTGTTGGTGTGCTTCCGCTTCCTTATAAATGGGTAGATGTCGTACCGGTTGTCGTACGGGGCGATTATTGCCTGTGTCGATGGAGTGTCGTACGAGATGAGTTTCACCGAGATCCATGTCTCCGGAGGAAAGACTATCGCGATATTTATGTAGTAGTTTCCGAATTTCTCGTTTCTGTGATTGCTGTAATCCAACTGCGGCATGTAGATACAAATCATGTAAATGTTCGGGTAAATCATCAGTCATCTGCGGTGGTGTGTCAGCAAGTGCAGGTAATTACAATGAGATTATGTCCACTAAATGGCCGCAGCGTACTCCGGGTTTCAGAGTGATGGGATCTGCGGTACCATTAGACACTCTAAAAGGTATTTATTTGTTCCTTATTAGTAGTGTCTACTATTATGCGGGGACTTGAGCATTGTGAGGCATCATATAATCAGGATCGCGTTCCAGCATGGCGATGTGTGTGTTGCTTCCTAACTGCGGTGCGGTAGCCCATAAGATCTGTTCCTGTCCCGGCTCAACTGTGGCTGTACTTGATAGTATAACAGCACACGTATCATATAATGACGATGCCGGTCTGAGAGGAATTCGTCGGCCGTGTATGTCGAGTTCTTGTTGTCTGCAATGTATGATGGCTTCGCTGGCACTGAGGAAATCAGAGCCAAGTAGGGCATCATTATGAATAGAGGCGATGACAACTCGCTGGATGAATTGCATCTCCTCTATTTGGATAACTAAATTGACTACACCGGCTATGGGAACATCCGCTCCCGTAGCCGTCTGTAGGTAAATGTTTGTAGACTTATGGGGAGGCTTCTTATGAGGAGGGATGCTCTCATATAAGCGCTTGTTAAATACTGTGATAGAAGCACCGGTGTCGAGAGTGGCACTGGTAGAAACGCCACTAAACAGACAGGCACATTTGTTTATTACTTTGCGGTGTACCTGTGGAAGTGTTTCCAATGATGCTGTCCGTGATAATGGCGTCGGAGCGGCATCACTCTGTATGTATTCTGACTGTTTCCGTATAGCTTCTTGCAACATTGTGGATGGCTGAGTGAGGAAAGGGCCAGTTCGCCGTTGCCACTGGGGTGAAGCCTGCGGTGAAGGCGGAGCTGGGGGTAGCTATGGTGGTGAAGTTGTTGCTGTTTCTGAGTTGGCTGAATTGGTGTAGATGGCAGTGCATACGGGATGACAGATAAGCTCCACCTGTGCAAGCCATTTCCTGCAATGCTTCATGGGATGTTTTGGTGAAGCACAGAAGAAACAGTGATGTCGCCAAGGACGTGTGTTTCTCCGTCTATGTCGGCGCTTGCGAATCCATGAGGCAGAGTGAATCGTTTCTCCCAAGTCGCTACTGTCTGTGTATGCGGGAGATGCTGCTGGATGGGGTGGTGTTCTGCATACTACCAGAGGACACCGAGAATCCAGTGTCTTGGTGGCGGGACGTGGTGCTTGCAAAAACGTTGTTTCAGCGGAGGTGCTACAACCTACCACTGCCGTTTTACATAGGAAAGAAAGCTTGTTGTGTGCGGAAACAGAGGGGGATGTCATTGCTGTGGATGGGGGAGGCAATGTAGGCACTGACATATGTGAAGCCATGCATGTTGGTGGTGGTGTGAAAGCTGATTTCTGTGGATGATGATTGGCCACTGAACGTTGTTGTATGAAGGTCGCAGTTGAGCCTGGAGGCGGATACAGGCACTGAAGTGGCCCAGTGTAATTCGGTGCCCTTAGGAGTTTGACTGTTTTTCCAGTTTTGGTGTGCTGTGGTCAGGAGCAGGCGTCATAGAGGGAGGTCAGTTAGGACACCGCTCCCTCCAATGCCCTGGCTGACTGCATCCGAAACAGGTGTTCGGTGGTGGTGCGGTGCCGGTGGTGTTTGTTGTCCTAAACTGCGTGGTGGCGAGGTTGGTGCTAAGTGTCGTAACTAAATTGGTGAGTGCTGAGATTTGTTTATTAATCTCGTCTATCCATTCTCTCATGTTGTCGTTATTGTTGTTGTTTTGCTGGTTCCCGCGTCCGGGGACCTCGTTGGAGTTTCCTTTATGGGCACGCCCCCTTCCTCCAGGCGCTTGATTCTGATTGGAATTCTATATACCTGGTGGTGGTGATGTCTGTTCGGTTGGTGTTGATGAATTGGGGGAGGGGAGCATTAGCGAGCGGGGCGAGAGCTGCATCCTCTATCTCGTTGATAGGATGGAGTTGGCGTCAGTTAATCTTCTCCTGCTCCAGAAAGTTCTCCATACGAACCGTGGTTGCCGTTAATTGGGCCAAACTTCTGTGGTCCCCTAGAACTAGCTTTTCTTTCACGGCGGGTTCACTGCTCAATGCATCGATAAAAATATCAAGATACAAATGGATCATGCCCTCTGTATTGGTGCTCAGATATGCGCGGGTGACTAGCCTCCTAATTCGGCTAGCTAACTCGGGAAGAGTTTCTCCCACGCATCGTCGGAGGTTTTTAAGTTGAAGACGACTGGTTTCTCCGAGGACTGTGTCGCCAAATTGCTCCGTCAATGCTCGGTCCAATTGTGTGTAGGTGGGTGTGTAGTCAGTCCCAAGATCCGCTAGAACTTGAAGGGCTTTTCCGGAAAGCGTTGTGGCGAGATATTCACCCATTTGGTGATCGTTCCAGCGGTTAGGATGACTTATGATCTCGAACTGTATTTTATAATTGGTCCAGTCATTCTCCCCACTAAATTCGGGAGGGATGATGACTCGGCCAAGACCGTGGGAAGAATGAAGTGGCTGAAATCCGGGTGGTGCGGGTATCTGAGAATCTGACGAATATGCTGAGGCTGATCATGGTGCTGGTGGTGGTGGTAGTGTTGGTGTCTCCTGTTGATGCCGATACCGAGGAGCAAGGACACGCGTACTCCAATTTACTGAGTCCGCCCCGGATGTAGAGCCATAAACTGGCATGGGTCTATGGACGGGAAGCAGATTGTTGTGAAGATTATGCGGACGTTCTCCCCAAGGTGAGGACTGATATTCCTCATATGGTGGTGGTGCAGTCGGCTGACGGTCGTGATGTGTAGCATGACTGATGTACCATCGAAATGGTGGTGCTGATTCCTCCTGATAAAGCCGTGGAGTTCCCCTTGAGCATAGCATTGTGCTAGAAGGGGGCGGTGTGGGAGGTTGTCTGTAATGTGGATTATCACCCGGCCATATGGTCTCCGTAGATGACATGGGTGAACGATAGTAGTCTGAAGGACTATTGAGATGCCCGTAATCGGGTCTTTGACGGGGTCGTCCATGATTTGGCCCTGTTGGTGGTGGCCTGTCGCGGACGTCTGATATTGTTCTGACCTCTGTTCCCACTTGTGAGGCATTTTGAAAGGTGCCATCGCTAACAGGCGAAAAAAAATTATAGTGCGGGGTTGTTGATTCCGCTGAATTTCTGGCATAGTCGGTGAGCATGTGAGCCAAAAATCCATCGTATGACGCTACCTCTTGATCGAGGGAGTCATCGCTAAATGGAGAAGGTATTGAACTGAGCTCACTATATGGTGTGGGCGTGAGTTCGCTGCGTGTGGTTAATGATGTTCTTCGAGCCCCACATCGGGCACCACTTGTAGCTCGCCGGGTAGTGTCGGGCCGTTCCGGTGTATTATGTCGACTCGCTGCGCCACAGGTGCATGACGAGTGATGACGCTGGTTAACATCTGGTCTCGGGGTGACGGACCTTGTATGAGACTGCCCTGCAGGTAACAAAAACCGGCTCCTAAGGCCGGTGGAACTCAATCATTCCGGTGGGGCCATGCGACCATCGTCACGAACATTAAACACAACTGTCTCATCCCAAGAATTTGTGTCACCAGTAAGCCTGTCCATAGCAATTTCATGATCTATGGACTTACAAGATTTGATTTGGTGACCTAAAAATATAAGTCTATACAATGAGTTTACCTAAACAATTATAATATGCTAGATAAAACTACAATAAGAGCATACGAAAATACGAGACATAGAGACAGGTAGATGAACTTTTAAACATGGAGCCCCCAGAGGTAACACACAGACTCGTAGGTCTGCAGAGGTATCCCCGCAAGGGAGGCTCCCATACACAAGACTTAACTACTTAGCTTAATATAAGTTATTATACCTCTAAGCTGAAAGGAAGAAGGTTATCTCTGACGAAAAGTTAGGTGCCTCATGCGGGCACTACTCCTAGTGCTAGTTTGGGTGAGGAGTATTATCCTGGCGTGGACCGTCATCGCTGAATCCTTGCGAGAGGCAAGTGCCGCACATGGGCCTCCGTCTCCGGAAGGTGTCGCCACCGCTTAAAGCGGGAGAAGAGTAGTAGGCAAAAATGTTCCCACTCTAATAATTCAACCAAAAATGTTTAGGAAAGAAAAGACC
The DNA here is from genome assembly GCA_034401795.1 of Chaetoderma sp. LZ-2023a. Taxonomy (NCBI): domain Eukaryota; kingdom Metazoa; phylum Mollusca; class Caudofoveata; order Chaetodermatida; family Chaetodermatidae; genus Chaetoderma; species Chaetoderma sp. LZ-2023a. Next base: position 63,502,621 of record CM067373.1, read on the forward strand.
AAACCTAGTGAGATTATGATTATAGGGTTGCGTGCTGTTTTACGTGAAGATGAGGCGAGCGATTCCCGGTGGATTCTCCTGTTACCATCTTATGTAATACTTAGTATGCTGAATTAGTAGTTGCCACTTTTATTTATGTGGGCCTTCTGCTTTGCTTAATTAGCCTTTAGTTGTTTTCAAAACAAGAACTATTTTTGGCCACAACTGGCTGGTATCTACCTAACTATTAGACATGGCTGTCACTGAGAACGGATACCCTAAGACATCAATACTAAAGACAGCGCTCATACATGTTACGTAGTGAGATCTCCGAACTGGATAAGAATCCGGACATCCCGCCCCGTAACCACATAAAACGTTACAAGACATAGGTTACTTTTCACGAAAGCATTATTAGACCATTGTCCTATCGTTATGGTGGGGGTGAGAGAGACGATTGCCCACCGTAAATGTCCTTCCCGCAAGGGCGTGGCAGATCTAAATATCATGCCCAGACATTCTAATGGAATTCGGTGGCAATATGCATCTCGCCCGTCACCGGGTCCTATGGAACTAACCGTTTAACATGTCCTTACGTTTATATACAAGTTGCCCTGTTTTGCACTGCGGTGCGGGAGGTTTGTTCAGTAAAAAAAATAATAATTAATATATTTTCGCAGTGCTTTCCTACATTGGCTGAAGTGCTAACTACTAAGTATCCAAAGATACACGGGGAATGTGTGTGATACCGCATCCTGGCCATCACCGCTTGGAAACCCCAACAGTTTCCCAGAGTCGGATCAGCCCATGGTGCAGATGGGGACATCCAAACAATTAAGAAGCCACAAGGCTGAGTGGAACATGAAAAGAGACAAAATCTTGGAGTTATGAGTCTTACCGGAGTGCAGGGCTAGATTATCGCACTGCCGGAAGAGAAGGGTACATTACCGAGTAGGTAATGAAGAAAGTGTCTCTAATCATTTTGAACCTATACTATTGAGCTGAATAGAAAAGGTTTAGTCGGTGGCATGCTGGGCTAAACAAAGTTATAGCATGGACAGCGACCTCAGTGAAAAATTGTTGATGGCGGGAAAAACTGCTGTGTATATAAATGTTGCTGTATAGTGTTTCCTATGTGCACTGCAGTCCTATATTTTCTATAAATAATCAAAACATATGAACGGATGGCCACTGGCCACATATATACATAATCTAACCAGAACAATCAATACGGTATCAAATGATCAAAGTTATATATATTAGTACAGGTTAACGAACCTACTATAGTGCGGTTAGCAACACATTCAGGAAAATGAGAAAAATTATAAACAAATACAGAAATTATAACTAGCGGTCCTAAGACCGTAACGGTTCCTTTTAGTCATCGGGACCATTCTTACGGATACAATATACTTAACGAAACACATATAGAGAAATAATTAAAGTGTGAAGTATAGTTACTTGAATACTCGGTAGTCATTCTTAAGTTAGGCTACCGTGTTACTGAAATTGATACGTCATTCCGTAGTTGACGTGCTTTGATGCATTCTAAGGAAGCTGGAAAGTTCCCACAGGTTGGTGCCCGCAAGCTGTTATCCGCAAACAAGATTCCCGCAAGAACACTCATGGCGGGAGTACCTCGCTCAGCACTGTAAACCTAATAGGAGGTCTAACGAGCGGTCAGTAAAGGATACGATAGTACTACTGTGGTGAAGAAGGTTCCCATACACCGATGGCACAGATGGAAGGTGTAAACAACCTGATCACAAGCGGGGGTTGTCAGATGCGAATGAAGATACAAAACAAAGCTTCACGGTGCTGGGTACGTCAGCCAGCTCTGAAGACGCACCAGGCAGAGTTTACTTGCTGCGGTTGAAAGTCAGAAGAACCCACACGATATTAGTGCGGGGACGGTTGAAATACCACTTTTAGGCGTGGCCGGCAGATCCAGCGAGTCATCCATCAAAGAACATCAAGCCTCTACATCTGTAGACTCACGTATTCAGGCCGTAAAGGCCTCACCGCAAATTCGTGTTCCGAAGTAGATATTGATATTCGTGAACAATAATCAGAAAGTTCCAAATTATTCCCGTAAGTAGGGAGTTACAAAATTGTTTTAGTGCGATGGGTTGGGCAACTGCCAGCTACTGGAGAAAAACCTGACACATAGCGAAGTAATACGCGTATTGTCTGTCACGCTGATAGTAGCTGGTACAGATCCAACCTGTTCGGCCCCTGGTCGAGAATGCTCTCGATCTCTGGATCGTGTCGCCTTATATACTCCTCGTGACGTCACAGGCGCAGACTCCAACCAATCATCGTTCGAGCAACAGCCAATCAGCGCGTAGCTAATAATAGCGCAGCCGAATGTATTAGAACATTCTAGAAGTTCTGCGTCCACGTGGCAATATTTTGAAGATAATCAAGAAGGGTTTTCCGTGAATAACTCAGCCATTTCTTAACTGATTTTGAAATGGTTTACGGATTTAGAAAGCCCGTTGAATTCTGGTCTTGATCAATCAATAAGGATTACATGGTACCATCTCGGTACACTAAAAGCGCCATCCTATCCTGGTCGTAACTACGTGCTCTATCAAAACAACATCTTGACACGCGCATGCGCATCATGCGTTTTAACGAACTTAGTCACTTTCGCAATGCAATCTCTCCCACAGGCTCTTATACGCTTATGGCTCTACCCAGGGGGGGAGGGCGTGTTCAGGAAACGAATCCAGGACAGGCGGTGCATACACAGCTTAGCTGGTACTGCCGGTATCCGACCGGTCGATCCGAACTACACCATATATATATATATATATATATATATATATATATATATATATATATATATATATATATATATATATATATATATATATATATATATATATATATATATAGTGTACTATATTGGTTAGTTTTCTGCAGCTTTACTCAATAGTAAAAGTTAAATTGCATCTCACAGGACTCGGAGAATCTAATTTTTAAATTTTCTGAGGAAAGTCCCTTGATTCTACATGTGCCCCAAGTAACAAATTCCTGGCATCGCCTATGCGATTACATATACCTTGGATCGAGTATAATCCTTGGAAATCCGAATGTTAAGTTCTCTATTTCTTTCCCAATAGCCAGTTGTGATTTGGCATATACCAATACATCAAGCAAGCCATTACTTGTTGCTGGAGAACCATCGGGCACTATCTGACCAAAGACACGGCCGTCAAACAGTGCCAAACCATGAAGGCTCTCATCCTTTAAAAGGATGTTCTGAAATGATACAAAGATGCAATGTTGCAGCTGTTACCAATAATGGAGTTCGAGTAGACACATCATGCTGTGTTAGAATTACATTTTGCCATTTGAACATAGACAACAGGGGAATTAGATAAAATAGCCTAATGAATCGTGAGAAGAAATTATAGAATGATGGCGCAAATGAAATTAAGGTTAAGCGATAGTATGTAAGTATCTAAGACAATTATCAAGCCTTTGCAAAGCAATCAGCATCTATTTGTATCAATTTTCCTATGTAGCACCATTGCTTCATTGGCATGTTACATTCAATTCAAGTCAATTCAATTTATTAAACATCTAAACACATCTACGATATTTTACATAGTAAGTACCTTTTTCAACAATACATATAATATAAAATATAAATTATAAATTGTGTTTATATTTATGAATAAATGAGTTGATGTTGAAGGGAATACACGAAGCATGTTGTTTATTAGATGCAACCGCCAGTGAACATCTCTATGTATTAGAGGTATATTGAACTATCTTACCAAGGTCGGCTGCTAGCAGCTACAATATGTTTATAATCAACCATGGTTGACACAGTCAGATACTGTTTATTTTCAGGTTGTTTGGCGTATGCGTAGCTTTTAACTATTAAAATATTCAGTAGACAGTCTATATGACAATGTAACAAAATGATTTCACCCCATAAGAATGATGTTTAGAAGAGTTCCGGAGCATAACCATGTCATTGTTACAATAAAATTATATTGACGCAGTTTGCTGTGATCATCGAATCTACATGTTATACACAGAGATAAAATATATTTACATTTTCTTTTTAATATGTATAATTGGATATTTGAGAAATTAATAGATGCTGTTCAATATAATATTTTGTTGTCACAATGCCTCTGTAAAGATATAGAGCAATATGAGTTAACAATATTAAGGCAGCATTTGTATATTCTGAATATTATCACTACAACAGATTTTCGGGGATGACATTTACTGTTGTCATTGATAGTGTATGCTGTTTATAAAGAGATTGTGAAAGATTCTTATGTTTTCTTTTGAATTTATAAATAGTTCTATTGCATTTATTGTAATTATTTTAATTGATTCATATTTTAATTCATTTACTAGATGCACACGTTACCTTTTGAACGGTATTTATCTTGTTAATTCTGATTCTCTTTGACATCTATGCTTTTGATGAACTGCTTCTATTAATTGAAAGTAGTTTTGCAAGATTATTGGTATAGGGTTATTTTTGGATTTACACATACTCATCAATGTGTTAAGTTCAAATATGTCAAGTGTCTTATGGGTTATAAATGGGTTTCTTTTCTAAATTTAAATAGTGATAGTCTGATATGTGTTACCCCAAATTGTGTAACAATTAGTTAAATATGGTAACCTAGTGAAATATATAGTGCAGAGTTTGTTAATAAATGCTTACATCTCTATATAATTGCTATATTTGCTTATTTACATTAAACCAAGTGCTTCCTTCATCTAGTTCCATGCTTTCTAACACATGCTGAGAAAGATTAGTATCATCTACACATTTTTTAAATTTGAATAAAGGTTGTGTATTTGACCGCACATTTACAGAAAGGATTAGAGGTCCCAGGATAGACCCCCGTGACAAACTAGATGTTTTTTAAAATCTGAATTTCTTCCATTTATACAAACAAAATGTTGCCTGTTTTCTAGGTAACTTTTTATCAATTGGTTCGCTATGCCCCTTATTCTATAATGTTCTAATTTCATAATAATAATAATAATAATAATAATAATAATAATAACAATAATAATAATAATAATAATAATAATAATAACATGGTATAATCAATTGTATTGAATGCTTTCATTCGGTCAATAAAATCTGAATGTTGTCTTTGATTCATCAATTTCATCACTGTCAGTGAGGTACAGCGGTTCTGTCTAAATCTGAATTGACTGCTATATAGAGGGTATGCTTAGAAGTAATATATGATAATAATCTGCAGTAAAAAAATTTCTGAGAAAAGAGGAAATTGAGGTAACATGGAGACTGAACTATAAATAGAACATATCTCTACATTATCTGCCTTGAAAAAAGATAGTAAAGTATGTATTTTTACTTTTTGTGAAAAGGCTCATGTTATGGGATTGATATAAAGATATATTTGGAAAGTAAAAATCATAAAAGTTATACACGCACACAACGCAGGCATTTGTTTGTTTGTGCGTGCGTGCGTGCGTGCGTGCGTGCGTGCGTGCGTGCGTGCGTGCGTGTGCGCGTGCGTGCGTGCGTTACCACATGTGCGTGTGTGTGATGTAATTTATCACAGCATATCAATCTCATCATAACGTTTTATGATTTTTACTTTACTTTTGGCCTCATTTATAATTATCTATGGTTTCATCCTCTGTTATTGGGAATTAAAATTATAAATTAAAATTATAGATGGCACTTCTTTTGACTTAAGTAGTAAAAACTGGAATTTTGTTTGCTAGGTTTATGCCCTCGTCAAAAACGAATTAATTGAAGGGGTATTGGGATGTTCTTGTTATCACTTACCATGCTTTTATTACTTTTGAATTCACTAGGGTAATATGTAGATTTTTAATTATTGATAATAAATGACTTCAAAATTTTCCTGTTTCCTTGATATTAATTTTACGGATATGTAATTGTTCAATATAATGATCCTTTATAAAGAATCTCGGTACTGAGGTTAGTTAATTTTTTTAGAGCTTCTATATTAATCTTCTGACCTATATTTTAAGGTCTGCTTGGTAGAAATGACTGAATAAGTCAATTGACTTGTGGTATGCTGCATTTCAGTCATTCTTACATATTACACTATACATCTCTAAGTTCTGTAATAAAATTATTTATCATTATATCATTTATTAATTATTTTTTAAACCGAGAGGATGTTTGCTTAATTACATCTTCATAGATCAGGAATACTGGTCACTTAGATCATTAATTATTATTCAATATGGATCACCATTCCTTTATAACATATATGCATAGAGGATGTTACATTCACATCACTCTAACCTATATTTTTATCTTTTGGGATCTTATCATTTTCGATCATGTTTAATCCAATAATTAATTAATGTTTTCGCTTGCCATTTACTGCAACATAGGCTTAAGGGAGTTCAGAATTATTCATAATTTTGCTCCACATGCAGGTTGTATCATGGGGGAGGGAGGGGGTGGGGAATAACAATTTTGAATTGTTATGTTTTTGTCAAGGGTCGAACTTTGCCACTGCCAGAATCCAATACTTGCAAGGTATTTTAATTTACGTCACCACATAAAATGCTGGTCTTGCTGATAATACTGATGACAGAACAACAGCGTAAAGCTGAATCAAACCTTAAATATAAAATGAATTATCTAAAATGGCATACTGTGCTATTCAGACCATTTTTGTAACAGGCAATAAATTGTGTATGAACTGCTGAATTAGATGGATGATGCTGTGCAATCGGATTCTTTAACTTATACTGCATGTGTCACACTTTGCAACATATTTCAGCAACACTTCATTTAAAGTTAGCACCAGATTATTTTCTACCACATGCAAAATACACTCACGGGCCTGATATTTAAGTGGTAGGTTATGCAACTACTATACCTGTATTGGAAGCGCTAACTGTGATTTCAAAGCATGATCACCAATTAAGAATAAACCATCAGATCTGGTGACAAAACCATCTAATGAAACGGTCAAATATGATGTACCTCCATCTCCACCATATAACACCAGCTGATAACTGTCTAGTTTACTGTTTGGTGCACCTAAAAGAAAGTTGATACTTTATTATCTTCTTTATAAAGAATACAAAAAAGGCTGTAAAATGGCGACTTGCTGTACTAAAAAACTCAAAACACGATGGCCAAGTCTCAAATGGCAATATAATTTTTAAATAAAAGCTTCACTCTGGACTACTATAATGTAAGTGATAAACTAACATAGCAATGCCAGTAGAGTGCTGTTAAGGTATAGTAGAAACTGTTGACACTTCTGAGTATTGTCGCACACAAGGCTTCAACAACCTGCCCGTATTGGGACTCATTCACCCAATATACAGGTTTTAAAGCTTTGATCCAATAAGATTGAAAAACTCGACCACACGGGGTGAGGTATTGAGTTACAGACACAAATGACATGCTGCACCACTCTAAGCGATTTTTAAAACGTTTCGCCAATTCATTTGCTGTTTCATACACCATCTTCAAACACATATGCCTACGTTTAATCACAATAGGGTGAACCATTCCTGAGATATAAGAAAATAGGTAGAACTACCCAAAAACTAGACCTGTCAAAATGCTGTTTTGTATGAGGCACCGTTGTGGAATTTATTAGCTATTTATTAGCTATTTTAAAGGTTTATAAATGATTTATAAACTTTTGAAATATATTTAATGGTTTCTAAATGATTTATACACCTTTATAAATGACATTTTAAAGCTTTAAGAATCAATTATAAAGCTTTAAAATGTGCTTGATTTATAAAGCATTAAAATAATTTATAAAGGTTTCCACATGATAAATGATTTATAAACCTTCATAAATCATAGTGCCTATACGGTTAGATGTGTGTTGTAATTTCTTTAAATCAAATCCTAAACAAATAGTTTACCTTTCAACTCGATATAGTCACCAATTTTCCAGTCAGTATAATTAACATGGAACTCGTTGATCACAACTCTTGGTAATGGCGTAAAGCTAGAATGTGCTGTAGTGAGAATAGATCCAGTAGATGTAAGCGAAGGTAGCATAGAACTGTCTAATGAAGGTGGCACACTTGTAACATTGTTTGTGGTTCTATGACTCGATGCGGTAACTGTGCTCATGGTAGGTGTAGTATGGGGTGTGCTCAATGGACTAGAATGCACAGTGGAAATAAAATGACTAGAATTGCGGGATGTTTCAAGAGTTGAGGTAGAAAGAGGCATGCCATCTGAGGTTGAAACAACAGAAGGCATTGCTTCAGATATAGTTTGTGTGCCTGTACTGGAAGTAGAATTCGCAGATGATGACGACACTGTTGTATGTCCATCATAAGTCATTGTTGTTATGTTCTGCTCTGTGGTGCTATCTGACAGGTTTGAGTTAGCATCATTCCTAATGGAATCGTTTCCTCCATTTGTTAACATTGTCTCAAAATTTTCACTATCAACATTATCAGTTTGTCTAACCTGAAAAAAAGGACAAGATTCATTTTAAAATCATTAATTGTATTGATGTGATCCTAAATATCTATTGACGCATGTGCATGAGCATGTACATATGTGTGAGTCAATGCGAACATGCATACATGTGTGGTCTTAAATGAGTTCAACCGTAGCATATTTGTTCAACAGAATGGATAATCTATCACGAGGCATTTTAATACTCAAAGTACTAATTATCATTATGAAGATAACCGTTATCTAAGAGAACCTTTATCTAAGTAGAATTATATCAAATAGGTTATTTTCATAGTTGCATTGAAACCACATTTCAGCTGTCAAATAATCACAAGGCTAAACCTGTATTACTTACTGAACCCTGAGATAATACTGGACACAATATAATACATGTCAGCACCAGGCAGATTGGCACAGGATTTTTGATGTGTACGGACAGCTTCATCTCGCAACACAGCGACGTCCAACTCGGTGTAAACTAAGATCCTACATTGTTCAGTCACAATGCACTGTGTATCCTGAAGTTCAAAGTAAAATACGGTACACTTACGTAGCCACCTCAGTACTCACAGAGAAAATTGTGTTGTGAATGAAAGGAATCATTTATGGCCCATTAAAATTTTGACTACATACATAGCTAATACCAGAAAGCGTAGCATTACATGATTGTGCTTATGAGGTTTTAATCGAGAATAAGAAAGAAGAAAGATCCTGAGTGATTTTAATAACCTGCGCAGATTATTAAAATCACTCAGAATCTTTATTCTTTCTTCTTATCAGTTAAAAACTTTGCACCGCATCTCCTCCTAGTTTTTCAACCGATCAACTCCAACCTTGGTCAACTTCTGCTACCCAGTCTGAAATCGTGTGCTTTTGGATCTGCCCAAGGGGTTACGAGCTACCCACTTTTCCGTGGGAGAAAAAGTCCCATAGGAAATGTATGGGGATTTTCAGTATTGATCTTTGAAGTGCAACTACACCTAGAGTTTCGGATCACAGCATACTTGCTCAGGATGTTACCCTGTCCTGAAGGGTCTGGTTGAGCTAGCGGGTTCATGCTCAAGAGGAAGAGTATATGCCTTGCACGTCAAAATTAACAGTTTTCGTTTTTACAAAAAGAATGTCCTCTTCATCAGAAAAGTTGAATGGACATTTTATAAGACACCCTGTGACATCCTCTGATGTTTATGTCACGTCTGGGTCATATACCCAGATGGAAGGGCATCCCTTCGGCTTCAAAGCGGCCAGTTTTCGTTTTTAGCAGAAATGAACTCCCCTTCACCCGAGAAGGTTAATTAACATATTAGATGATACCTTGTGGCATACGTTCATGTTTCCGTCACCCTTGGATCACAGGCCCAGGCGGAAGGGCACCCCCTCGGCATCAAAGTTCCATTCCCACTTTTCTTGTCAGAGATGACACCAGTTTCACTGGAGAAATAGCTATGAGATAAGCTAACATGAGACTTCCTTTAATGTTATCATCACATAATGGGTCACATATCCAAGGGAATGACACCCCTGGGCCTTAAAGCTACCAGTTTTCGGGTTTGGCAGAAATGACTTTCCTTTTATCAGGTAAGTTTAATGGGCATGTTAGAGGATACCATGTAAGATCCTATAATGCTAACACCATCCCTGGATCACATACCCATACCGATGGGCACCCCGTGGGCCTGAAAATTACCAGCTTTCGTTTTTGGCAAAGATGAACTCACTTTCATCAGAATGTATGCCAATGGACATATTAGAATTTACCCTGTTACATCCTTCGAAGTTAATTTTAGCCCTTTGTCATATACCCTGAGTGAAGGGCATACCTTGAACTTCAAAGTTACAAGTTTTCAGTTTTCAGCAGACATGAACTCGCCTTCATCAAAAAAAGGTCAATGGACATCCTAGATGATATGTAGATTTGAAGCCAATAAATATTATTTTGCATACCCAAGTGCATATAAGATGGGTAGGCTATATTTGAAATAAGTTTAACAAACTAGTCTTCATTGCTGAAGCATATACTGTGATGCAGTATGGGTGCAGCTAAAACCTCTTTTTCTGACGGTACAGCCATGGCGCAATAAGTACACACACGCAAGAGGCAGATATTAAATGAAATTGTTGATGAACCCCTGTTTCAAAGAGCCACCATGTGGGACTCAAACTGTTATTTCTCATGTCAGGTACCTGGCTTTAGTGACTACTTTGCTTAGCCGTAGGCTACTAGCCGAACACGCGTGTAGTCCTACACAGCTATATGCCAATTTATTAATAGCTCACCTGGCCGAGGGGCCAAGTGAGCTTATGCCATGGTTGCCGTCCGTCATCTAGATCATTTGCCCATCAAATCACATCTCAGTAACACTGACAGATTTCAGCAAAATTTGCTGGAAGGATCCTGTTGTGGTAGGCTCTAAAACCTCTATTCAGAATTTTGATTGGTAAATTTTTTGTGTGAAGGTCTAAGATTTTATGAGCGTTACCGGAAATACTCAAAACGTATCTTCTCCTTAACCGCATGGTGGATTTTAACCAAATTTGGCTGGAAGGATTCTACAGTGATAAGCTTTATAAATTCTATTCAAAATTTGATTGGTTGATTTTTTGGTTGCAAATGTTAGATTTTACTGCAAATTGTCCAAATACCTCTCCTTAGCTGGTGGTTGGTGGATTTCAACCGAATTTAGCTGGAGGAATTACCTATGGTGGTAGGCTCCAGAACTTCAGTATGTGTTTGGTAAATATTTTATGAATGTCTTAGATTTTATGAAAAATTTATGGAGATTGTCTGAATGCATCTCCTCTTTAGCCACTAGACGGATTTCAACAAAATTTGATGACTGGTTCTAGAACATCTATTCAGAATTTTGGTAGGTCAATTTTTGGCGTGAAAATCATAGATTTTATTAATATATTACCAGAAATTGTCAAGCCGCATCTCCTCCTTAACCCTTGGTTAAACTTGGCTGGAAGTATTATATGATCTTAGGCTCTAGAACTGCCATTCAAAATTTGGTATGTCAATCTTTTTGGGTGAAAATTATTCTTAGATATAGTGAAAAATGTAGTGGAAATTGCCAAAATGTCTTCTCCTTAGCCATTTGGTGTTCAAAATTTTGATTGGACAGTTTCTGGGTGAAAACCTTAAGGTTTTTTAATTTTCCAGAATCTCTTTAAAACGCTACTCATCCTTCAATCAATGAGCCGATTTAAACCAAATTTGGCCAAAACTACCGTTCGGAATTTCGATTCAATTTTTTTAGCGACCATTTTGGATTTTCATAACTGCCAGAAATTCTATAAGCTCGTGAATGGGAAGTTGGGAACAGCTTTAAATGACATCTCAACAATGACCTGGTGGATTTCAACGAAATTTGGGTTAATGAACCTATGGTGATTGAGTACAGAAAATCCATTCGGAATTTTGATTGCTCAATTTTTTCAGTGGCCATCTTGTTCTCGAAAATGGCATCTCGGGAACTGCTGTATGGCTCAGGCTGATTTTTTAGACGTCATAGATAACTAGGGGCAATTAAACGTTGTTCAAGAGAAATTGACCCGTGATAAAACATGGCTCTCATGGACATATAAAAACTAAGCGCCTTGTGACCATTTTTGCATTTTTTTAAATCGGTGAATGGAAGCTAAGGTTCGATCTGACTGTGTGGTCAACGTCCATCCTTAATATTCTACTAAATACCGTGCGTACTGAATTCCAACTTTGTATATTGTAGGCCTATATGTCTGTTACTGCTGAATTTAAAGAACCATGTATGTTCAAGTGTAATGTTTCAAATATTAATGGTTCGGGTGAGCGGCAAGGCCTTTTGTTTATATATTTCATCGGCAATTAACTAAGTCGCTTATTTGTCACCGACGCAGCAACAACAACAACGACGACGGCGACAACAATAACGACGATGACAATAACAAAGCATACAAGTCGCAAGTATTTAAACAAACCTTTTGTTAAGGCTCCGTAGTCCTGTTGAACTTTTTTTTAATGTGAATTACATCGTCTAATTATGACTAAGCGCTATTAATTATTATCACTAGAGCTACGCCTACGCGTGATTGCTGTTTTAGATTAGCCTACTCATATCACGGGATCGTATTTCTCAAATAGGTTATTATAAATATGCGTAGGTCCCTATGTCTGCGTGTTGAAACCTCGGTTACTCTGGATACAAATAATGTAAGCATGGGCTACGCTAAATGTGAACTCTGCTTAATACTTTGAGACTGAAAATTGTTGATGCCAGTGACAATAAACTACGTTCGGTCAAACTGTAATTCTATATACGTAATCGGCGTGGTTTAACTTGTATGATGTACCTAGATGTAGTGAATAGGCCTACTAAATAGCCCTAGATCTATCATTATCATGATGAAATTTGGTACATGTTCATAACGCTCTAGGCGGGACATTATACTTTGAGTCTCTGACGTGGTCTGTATGTGCTGATAACATCTCGACGTATCTAATATCTAGGTCTTCATCATAGCTCGCTCATTAATCTGATGATTAGTTTTGACAAGGGGCCCACCCACATGTGACGCTCACCTGAACCATTAGCATTATAATGGATAATTTTCGGAAAATCCATGATGACACCCCAAGTCCCACGCACCGAAGACAAACTGATCAAGCAAAATTCTCGCTTTAGATGTTGAGGCGAACCGGGATCGTTCACTCAAATTTTAATAAAATCAGGCTATTGATTAAGGAGGACTAGCATTTCAAATGATTCCGGAAAATGTTCAGTAAATCCAAGATGGGCACCAAAAAAATCGACCAATAAGAATTTTGAATAGAAGTTCTAGAACCTACCACCGTAAGATTCTTCTACCTAAATTTAGCTAAAATCCACCAAGCCGTTAAGGACATGCGCTTTGAAAATTTTTCATAAAATTTAACTATCAAAGATTTTCACCCGAAAAGATTAACCAAGCAAAATTCTGAATAGAGGTTCTAGAGTCAACTAAGATACATAGGATCCTTCCAGTCAAATTAGGTTGAGATCTGTCAAGCAGCTAAGCATCGCTTTGACAATTTTTCATAAAATCTAACATTTTCACCCAAAAAACCCTACCAATATGTCTTAGATTTTATGAAAAACTGAATATAAGTTCTGGTGAAGCCTACCACCATAGAAACCGTCCAGCTAAATTTGGTTGAAATCCACAAAGCGGTTAAGAAGGAGATGTGTTTTAACTATTTCGGGTAAATCTGTTATAAAATCTAAGACATTCAACCCCGAAATCGGCCAATCAAAATTCTGAATAGATGTTCTGGAGCATAGCACAATAGGGTTCTTCTAGCCAAATATGGTTGAAATCCACCAGCCAGTTAATCAGTAGGTGGTTTTTTTGTCACTTTGCTGTAAAAATGTTACAAAATCTAAGATTGTCACCAAAAATCTCAAGAAAAGTTCTAGTGCCTACCGTTATAGGATCCTCAAAGCCAAATGTGTTTGAAATATGTCAAGAATCTAAGGAGGAGATGCATTTTGGCAATTGTTGGTACAGCTTTTACAAAATCTAAGATTTTCACCAATCAAAATTTTGAATAGAAATTCTAGTGCTTACAACTCTAGGATCCATCCAGTGAAATTTAGTTGAAACCTGTCAAGAAGCTAAGGGGGAGATGCATTTCAACTTTCCGGAATTTTTTAAATTACAAAATCGAAGATTTTCACAAAAGAAATTGACGAATCAAAAACTTCAGTAAGAGTTCACAAGCTTACCTGCATAGAATCTTTCAAACTCAATTTGTCAATTCTGTCAAGTAGCTAATGAGGAGATGCATTTTGACACTTTCCGGTAGATCTTTATGTAATCTAAGACTAGATTGATTGCTCGATGACGCGTCATCGCAAATCCCCACGTTCACCGCTTTGAACTTTTGGCACACCGCACAACCCACCCCAGGGGCGGAGCCAAATGTAAACAGCATTTTGCACTCGGCAATCATATGGGTAACTCACATACCAAATTTGCGCGCAAATCGTGCAATAGTGTCAGAGGAGTTGCATTACAATCAATTTCATGACCTTTTGATCCCATCCCCAACCCCTGGTGGCGGAGCCAAATCTAAATGGCCTCTTGCGCTCTGCAATCATATGGGTAACTCAGATATCAAATTTGGTTGAGTTCAGTCTAACGATTTCAGAGGAGTTGCATTACAATAAATTTCATGATTTTTTTACCCATCCCCTGGGGGCAGGGCCATATGTAAATGTGCTAATCCACACCACATTGATATGGTAACTGGCATACTAAATTTGGTTGAATTCCGTCCAACTGTGTCAGAGGAGTTGTATTATAATCAAGTTTTTTACCTTTTGACCCCCACCCCACCCAACACTGGGGGCGGGGCCAAATGTAAATGTACTCATGTAATCCACATTGATATGAGTAGCCCACATACCAACTTTGGTTGAATTCTGTTCAACTGTTTCAGAGGAGATACATTACAGTCAATTTACGCAGGTTAAAATCTGACCTTTTGACCCCCTCTCCCACACCCTGTGGGCGGAACCAAATCTAAATGGCCTCTTGCACTCCGCAATCATATGGGTAACTCAGATATCAAATTTGGTTCGCTTCCGTCTAACGATTTCAGAGGAGTTGTGTAACAACCTTTTGACCCTTGCCACGCCTCCTTGGGGCGAAGCCTAATCTAAATATCGTCTTGCAATCCAATGGGTAACCTACTTGCCAAATTTGGTTGAATTCCACCCAATAGTTTGGAAGGAGTTAGCGTAACAGACAGACGGACAATCAATTTGACCTTTTGACCCCTATCAAGCCCCCTTGAGGGCAGAGCCTAATCTATATCTCGTTTTGTAAAGCGCATTCCTCTTAGTAACCCACATACCGAATTTGGTTGAATTCCACGCAACGATTTGGGGTGAGATGCATTATAATGTTTGACCTTATGACCCCTGCCACACCCCATTGGGGGCGGAGCCAATCTAAATATCGTCATGCAAATTGCATTGCTATGGGTAACCTACTTGCCAAATTTGGTTGAATTCCATCAACAGTTTGGGAGGAGTTAGCGTTACGGACAGACGGACAATCAATTTGACCTTTTGACCCCTGTCACGCCCCTTGAGGGCGGACCCTAATCCATATCTCGTCTTGCAAAGTGCATTCCTATTAGTAACCGACATACTGAATTTGGTTGAATTCCGCGCAAAAATTGGAGTGAGATGCATTATAATCAATTTGACCTTTTGAACCCTGCCACGCCCCTTTTGGGGTGGAGCCTAATCTAAATGTCGTCTTGCAAAGCGCATTCCTATGGGTAACCCACATACCAAATTTGGTTCAATTCCAACCAACGGTTTGGGAGGAGTTAGCGTGACGGACAGACGGATGGACGGACAGACGGACGGACAGACGGAGGCGATCTCAACGTTCCCGAATTTTTTTTAAAACGTGGGGATAATCATCACCCAAAATCAAAAATTTTCTAAGAATTTCTGAGTTCTAGAGCCTACCATGATAGGATTCTTTGAGGCATATATACACCTGTGCAAAAGTTAAGCACCACCCTATTTTTACGCACATGCGAGGGTATATTCATGTGCTATGAAGAAAGCAATAGCATAAACATTTATGTACCCATTCATCTTAGTGCAAGAGGTAATAATGCAACTAGAGGAATGCTGATTATGATGGTGGGGAAACACTGTATGTTTTTGTTTGAACTTGAAAACGAGGCCTGAATATGGTTACGTTGACACAACTGACAACTATTGCCCTACAGTTGACACACGTGGCTAGATTGTCATTAATGGTGTCTGAAAACGAAGTTTAACATCTGTGCTCGAGTTTGAGACTGTCATTATTAATACCGGGTATATCCACCTTGTGCCTGGATGACGGCCTGGACACGACGTCTCATGCTGGTCACCAACCGACTGATACGCCATTGTGGTATTCGTTGCCATTCAAGATGGAGTGCGTCTGTTAATTCCTGTAGGTTCTGCACAGGAGGATCCCTCCTTCTCACCATGTTTCCCAGAATGTCCCAGATATGCTCAATAGGGTTCATGTCAGGGCTCATTGCTGGCCATGGTAGGGTTTCGATGGCATTCTGGTGGAGGTATTCATGCACAGCTCTAGCACGATGTGGTCGGGCGTTGTCATCCATGAATATAGGGTGGGTTCCAGGTGCATGATTTACAAAATGAGGGACCACAACTCTATCCAGTATGGAATCTTGATATCTTTGTCCATTTAGTGTTCCAGGTACAGTCAACAGATCCAGCTTACAATCAAATGAGATGCACCCCCATATCATAACGGAACCTCCACCAAATGGAACTTCTTCGATGATGTTACGTTGGTCGTACGCCGTGCGTCTGGACCTCCATACACGAGTTCGACCATCTGTGGCATGAAGCAGGAACCGACTTTCATCGGACCAGTGTACACGTCTCCAGGATCTCATGTTCCTGTGTCTTCTTTCGTTGCACCACCTCAGACGCTCCTCTTTGTGGTGTGCAGTGAGGAGAGGACGTCTGACAGGTCTCCTAGCTTTCATGCCAGCAGCATACAGTCTCCTTTTGACGGTAGACATTGACACTCTATTGCGCGTTTCCCATTGCTGGCTGAGCACTCCGCTGTTGGTGAATGGAGATCTCCTAACAAGGCGTACTAGAGCTTGATCATCACGGGCAGTAGTCTTCTTCGGTCTTCCAGATCTAGGCCTGTCCTTCACCTCGTTAGTTTGCCCATGTTTTGCAATCAAACGACTGATTACAGTATGGTTAATGTTCAGCTGTCTGCCAATCTCTCTGCATGACATACCAGTGGTATGCATGCCTATGATTTGCCATTTCACACGATCACTTAACCTTCGTCTTGCCATAGCGGTTCACAATCAAGAGCTAATTCTCTCTGTACAAATAAACCACGGTCATGAACACAAAATTCCTGATCTTGTCGCCTAAATCTGTATGTAATGTTCTACACCTCAAACTGGACTTTTACATAACTGAACACGTGTGCTGTTTCCCGCCACGCACGGACATCAAGCGGCGTGAAGTCATGCATGCATGTGCATTTCGTACTTGGAATTATGTCAGCTAACGCGGGGACAAAAAGTATGGCAGCCTAGTTGTACCATCATGTTTCTACGTTCTATTGTTTTTGCTGGTGCTTAACTTTTGCACAGGTGTATAGTTGAAATCCATCAAGAAGCTAAGGGCGTTTTGACTTTCCGGTATGGTGGTGACCACGTGACATCGACTTTTTACCTTTTAACTCCAAACTAACATATTTTTAGCCACTCATAATATCAATGTCTATACCAAATTTGGTAATTCTACCTATTCCAGAGATATGCCTCAGATAACCAGACACACATACGCACGCAGGCACCCAAACACACACACGGCGTGAGTAATTTTTGTTTTCATTTGCTTTATAAATTTACTCTTACCCCGTAAGGGATAAGAGTATTCAGTTCTGTGTGTATATATCTCTGTATCCAGAAGTGTATCTAAAAACCGTATCCGATTTGGCTCAAATTTTGACACAACAATGGAACTTATCATGCTTGATGATGTCTAAGCTTTGGCCATGATCCGTAAAAAATAACCCAGATCCAAATAAGATCTGAATCTAGGAATATCTCGGAAACGGCTCGTCCGATTTGACCTCAAATTTAATAAAACATAACTCACACAAGAAAGGGTGTGATTGTATACTTCGATTTCACAAGCTTGGCCGTGATTCGAAAAATCATGGGAAATCTGAATAAATAAAAAAAGAAATCTGAAAAATCTGTACTATGTGACAAAAATGAGGGCGAGGGTTTGCAACCTCTGATTGTTGTCGCTTGGCCGGTTTTATTTTTTTGATCAGCCAGACCGGGGCTATGTTGAGGACTTGGGTGGGTGTTTGGACCGGGGAGGGGTTGGGTGTGAGGGGACACACCAGCCTTATGAATCCGACCTAGCTGATGCAATTTTTAGTGGAACTGCCAGTTGGGATGGACAATGTAGGTGCAGGTTTGTTTCTTCAATATCGTGACAGCGATATGATGGGTTCTCCACAGCTTAATTATGGCGACACGTCCGCAGGACATTCTTTCGTCACACATTCGTCAAGTAGCTAAGTCAAATATGTTTGTTTTCCATAATTCTGTAAATTTAGTAGTAGGGTTTGTTGAGCTTTCTGAATTGCTTAGATCTTGTGATAGTTTTTCTGATCCCTAATCGTATTGGGAATAAAGCTGAATATAAAGGTGTCAGGTCTCGCATACATTTCATTGAAATGGCTGTTGTGCAATGGTTTTGGTTTTCCGAATTGGCGTCTGTAGATTGCTTAATGGTAGATTTGCTTGTTACTGTAGACATTTGTAGAACAGAATATGGCTGTTTTGTTTCCTTCTGTCTTTCAATGGGCGAGTTTTAGGATTTCCATTATATTTGTCACCTGCCTGGTTCGTAGCTATAGTTTGGGTTGATCTAGCAGCACGTTTCTGCACATTTTCTAGTTTGTCCTGAAGAGTTATTTGATGAGGGTCCCAAACTGTACTTGCATATTCCAAAACTAGTTTAATCACTCCCATATATGCATGAAGTCTGATTTCTTGTGAACAGAAAACTAAATTTGTCTACAATAGTCCTAAAGTATGATTTGCTGCATGTCTCTGTGATGTGTTTGTTCATTTGTAATGTTGACATCCAAATACTTTATTGATGAGAGGAAACTTAGGATGGTTCGTAAGCGTGTAGTCAAATTGGATGGTGATTTTTCTGTTGAGGCACATCATGTTGCATTTTGCTGGTTGGAAGCACATTCCTCAAGTGGTACCGGTAGCCCAGTTACCTAGCATGTTTATGTCATGTAAACTATCACATATCTACGTCCTACCCAATAGCTAACACTACGCGCCCCCATATCTACCCTGACACCGTAACAGCCCCGAACCCCCTTAGCTACACCTAGGTTGTAGTGGTGTCACAGTGAACATTCGATAAAAACGTATATTTTGCTGACACCCCATTCCATAGTCAGAGAAAGGATTATATCGAAATGTCATCATTAATATTACGAGTATCAAACCGTTTATGACTACTGTCCCGTTAGACGACCATCGCTATGACAACGCCAGTTTTCCTAGTCCCTTCCCACTTGCAGTGTAGTTCGGATTGACCGGGCGGATACCGGCCGTACCAGCTGAGCTGGGTACACGCCGCCCGTCCTGGATTCGTTTCCTGAACACGCCCCTCTGGGTAGAGCCATATGCGTATATAGGCCTATGGGCGAGATAGCGTGTCGAAAAACGACTAAGTTCGTTAAAACGCATTATGCGCATGCGCGCGCCGGGACGCTGCTTCTATGGAGCGCGTAGTTGTGACCTAGATAGGATGGCGCTTTTAGTGTACCAAGCTGGTACTCTGTAATCCTTATTGATTGCCTGTTCCCGTTAAATCTGGCATTAATCAAGACCAGAATTCAACGAGCTTTTCAAATCTGTAAACCATTTCAAAATCGGTTGAGAAATGGCTGAGTTATCCAGGGAAAACACTTCATGATTATCTTCAAAATATTACAGTGACGTCATAACCACGTGGACGCAAAACTTCTAGAATGTTCTAGAACGTTCGACTGCACTATTATTAGCTGCGCGCTGATTGGCTCTTGCTCGAACGATAATTGGATGAAGCCTGCGCCTGTGACGTCACGAGGAGTATAAAAGGAGAAGCGATCCAGCGATCGGGAGCATCCTCGCCAGGGGCCGAACAGGTTAGATTTGTACCAGTTACAAGCGCGACAGACAATACGCGTCTTCCTTCGCTATGTGTCAGGTTTTTATCCCGTAGCGTGCAATTCTCCAACCCACCGCACTAAAACAATTTTGTAACTCCCCATTTACGGGAGTAATTTGGAACTTCTGATAATTGTTCACGAATACTAACAGCTACATTCAGAACACAAATTTGCAGTGAGGCCTTTACGGCCTGAATATGTGAGTCTACAGATGTAGAGACGGGATGTTCTTTGCTGGATGACTCGCCGGATCTGCCGACCACGTCTAAAAGTGGTATTTCAATCGCCGCCGCAGACATATCGTGTCGGTTCTTTCAACTTTTGACCGCAGCAAGTAAACTCTGCCCGGTGCGTCTTCAGAGTTGGCTGACGTACCCAGCACCATGAAGCTTTGTTTTGTATCCTCATTTGCCTCTGACAACCCCCTCGAGTGACGGGTTGTTTACACCTTCCATCCGTGCCATCGGTGTATGGGAACTTTCTTCACCACGTAGTACTATCGTATCTTTTACTGACTGCTCGTTAGACATTCTATTAGGCCTACAGCACTAAGCGATGCACTCCCGCCATGAGTGTTCTTGCAGAAGTCATGTTTGCGGAAAACAGCTTGCGGGAACCAACCTGCGGGAACCGGAGAGCGCATCATTTCATGTCGACTACAGATTGACGTATCAATTTCAGTAACACGGTAGCCTAACTTAGGAATGACTACCAAGTATTCAAGTAACTATACTTCACAGTTTAATTATTTCTCTATATAGGTTTTGTTAATTATATTGTATCCTCAATAACGGTCCCGATGACTAAAAGGAACCGTAACGGTGTTAGGACCGCTAGTTATAATTTCTGTATTTGTTGATAATTATTCTCATTTTCCTCAATGTGTTGCTAACTGCACTATAGAGGTTCGTTAACTTTTACGGTTATATGTATCTTAATCATTTGACACCGTATTGATTGCTCTGGTTAGATTATGTATATATATATGGCCAGTGGCCATCCGTTCATATGTTTTGTTTATTCATAGGAAATATAGGACTGCAGTGCACGTAGGAAACACTATACAACAACACTTATATATGCAACACTTCCTCCCGCCACCAACAATTTTTCACTGAGGTCGCTGTCCGTGCTATAACTCTGTTTAGCCCGGCATGCTACCGACTAAACCTTTTCTATTCAGCTCAATAGGATAGGTTCAAAATGATTAGAGACACTTTCTTCATTACATACTGTGTAATATACTCTTCTCTTCCGGTTGTGCGATAATCTAGCCCCACACTCCGGTAAGACTCATAAGTAAGATTTTTGTCTCTCTTCATGTTCCACTCAGCCTTGTGGCTTCTTAATTGTTTGGATGTCCCCATCCACACCATGGGCTGATCCGACTCTGGGAAACTATTGGGGTTTCCGAGCGGTGATGGCTAGGGTGTGGTGTCACATACACATTCCCGTGTATCTTCGGATACTTAGTAATTAGCACTTTTAAGCCAATGTAGAAAAGCACTGCAAAAACACATGTATTAATTATTATCTTATTTACTGACAATCCTCCTGCACCGCAGTGCAAAACTGGCAACTTGTATATGAACCTAATGACAGGTAAAACGGTTAGTTTCATAGGACCCAGTGACGGGCAAGATGCGCATCTCCATCGAATTCTGTTAAAATGTCTGGGCATGATATTTAGATCTGCCACACCCTTGCAGGAAGGACATTTATGGTGGGAATTCGTCTCTCTTACCCCCACCATAACGATAGGGGAAATGGTCTAATAATGCTTTTGTGAAATGTAACCCATGTCTGGTAATGTTTTATGTGATTGCGGGGTGGGATGTCCGGATTCTTATCCAGTTCGGAGATCTTGCTACGTTACGTGTATGAGCGTTATTTCTAGTATTGATGTCTTAGGGCATCTGTTCTCCGTGACAGCCGTGTCTAATAGCTAGGTAGATATCAGCCAGTTGCGGCCTAAACTAATTCTTGTTCTAAAAACAACTAAAAGGAATTAAGCAAAGTAGAAGGCCCGCCGAAATAAAGCGGCAACTACTAATACAGCAAACCAAGAACTACATAAGACGGTGTCTTCACGTAAAGCAGTGCATATCCCTATAGTCATAATCTCACTAGATATGGTCTTTTCTTTCTAAAGCATTTTTGATTGAAATATTAGGGTAGGCCCATTTTTATCTACCTTTCTTCTTCCGCTTTAAGCAGTGGCGACACCTCCCCGAAATGGAGGCCCACGCGAGGCACTTGCCTCTGGCAAGGATTCAGCCAGGACAATACTCCTCACCCAAAACTTGCATTAGTAGTGCCCGCATGAGGCACATCACTTTTCGTCTGAGATAACCTTCTTCCTTTCAGCTTAGAGGTATAATAACTTATATTAGGTTAACTAGTTAAGTCTCATGCAAGGGAGCCTCCCTTGCGGGGATACCTCTGCGGACCTACGAGTCTGTGTGGTACCTCTGGGAGCCCCATGTTTAACAGTTCATCTACCTGTCTCTATGTCTCGCATTTTCGTATGCTCTTATTGTAGTTTTATCTAGCATATTTTTAATTGTTTAAGGTAAACTCATTGTATAGACTTATATTTTTAGGTCACCAAATCAAATCTTGTAAGTCCATAGATCATGAAATTGCTATGGACAGGCATACTGGTGACACAAACTTGTGGGATGAGACCGTTGTGTTTAACGTTCGCGACGATGGTCGCACGGCCCCACCGGAACGATTGAGTTCCCCCGGCCTTAGGAGCCGGTTTTTGTTTCCCGCAGGGCAGTCTCGTACAAGGTCCGTCACCCCGAGACCGGATGCTAACCAGCGTCATCACTCGTCATGCACTTGTGGCGCGGCGAGTCGACATGATACACCGGAACGGCCTGACACTACCCGACGAGCTACAGCAGCAATCGTATCATTAGTTGCCTCTATTGACATCTTAAACATGCACGATGCATAGTTACACATACATTCACCATTAAATATCCTAACTCAGATGTGTCGCTACCCTGTAACTACCCTGCCTTAAAACTACCCCTATCATCATAGCCTACACTAGCCTATCCTACTAGCCTCGTGTAGCATACTATTCTAGTCTCGTATGCTAATCTATTCCAACTTACTCTCATGGCCTGTTACCAAGGCTCCTGTATGGTTTTGACGTCATCAGGCTGTCGCAAACAGATCTAAACTCCATCGAGCAATTCCAGTGTACTGTCCTCAAGCAAATGAAGTCCCTCTAAAACACTGCCACAAGAGCATATCTCTGCTTATTGGGGATTCGTACAGTCCAAGCGGAATTAGACTACAGGAAACTCACATTGCTAGGAAACATCCTCAGAGATAACAACCCTCTCGAATTTCAAATAGCTGCCAGACAACTTACAGTAAAGTCCAGCAAGAGCAACAGCTAGTGTGTGGCATGTCACTCTTTACTAGACACACACAAACTGCCAAGCATCTACCAGCTGATTAACAACACGCCTACATGTACCAAGACAGTGTGGAAATCTCTCGTCGACACTCAAATGAACAGCACCATACACTCCTCATGGGAATCTGACTATGCGGATAAATTCATCCTCAAGTGCTTGAACATTGCAGCATGTGCAGTGAACACCATCCATCACTGCTGGGCCTCTGTTGACAATACTACCAGAGGTGCTACAAGAGGCCCAATCAAAGCAAGACTACTAACAGGCACCTACATATTGCAGACAAACCGTGCACGCTTCAATCTGTGCTCGGTCTCGGAGGAATGTCCACTTTGTCATGCTGCTCCAGAAGACACAACTCACTTCATCGCCTCTTGTGTAAGGCTGGAGGAGTGCAGATATATGTATCTAAAGAGAATCCTCTCTATACTCTACCTGGAAAATGATGTAGATATCATCAGCAATCTAATAAACCAGCCTGAAAATACCACTTAACTGATCCTTGATCATAAAAATTTTTCTTGCTGAACAATGTATAAGCTCTCCTCCACAAACTCACCTGAAATAGCAAAGGGCACATGCTTTCTTTGTTATTCTCTGCATCTGGCGCGCACGAAGCTGATAGAACAATACACATGTGTCACATTTCTGATCTATTTTAATCGTCCACCCTGTATTTACTATGATTAAGCTAGTAACTGTGTCGCCGTAGTATTCTCGCGTCAATGTCAGATCATTTTTTCCTGTTAATTTTTGTGCCTATTGTATGATTGAAGTCCGACAAGGTGTTCATTTCGCTTGTCAATTTCATTATGTTCATTTCACTTGTCAATTACAGCTCGTGCCGGTTGAGTTTAATTGCTATGTAAATAGTTATTGATCATATGCAAATGACTATTGATATTCTGAAATGCCTAATTATTGTATTTATATGTTAATTATTCAGTGCAACACGTATTGTTGTGTGATCATACGAGAGACGCACTGCATGATTTCTGCAAGCAGCTAGATATGTCCTATTCTTACCATCCCGTGCAGATAGGGGATTTAAGGGCTACTGAAATTGTCATCGCGGTCAGAATCGCTTACTCTGTCCAGATGCTGCTGTTCCTGTGATTGCTATCCTGTCTGGTGGATATGCTGGCTGTTGGTCTGTCCATCTGCTTGTGGGAAACCTGTTGACATGATTGTATATATTGTTTGCTGATCGCACCTCGGGTATGATGATTGAATGAGGTGATCATTTTTATTGTATTGGTTAGATTGTCTTGAAACTTGGTAGCGTGATTATTTCAGGATTTTGCACTTAAAGCTATCCTATTTATGATGAAACTCAATAGTATTACTTAGCTCATCTTGAAACTTGGTACTTTGATTGTTTTAGGATTTTGTACTTAAACTTACTGGTTAAGCTGTCATTTTAATTTCAAATGTAATGCCTACTGTTCTTCAAATGCTATATATAGATTTTATTTGTACATGTAACAATTGTAATATTGGCCTGCGAGTGCCAATATTGGTAGTTGGTTGTGAGTACCAACTACGCCATATCTACTGTTTAAATTGATTCTTATAACTCTGTTCAGTCTCTTCCTATTCGTTAATCCAAGTTTATTAGTCAGGGCTCCTTTGTATTTGTAATCCTCAGTATTGGTACTAGGAGTCACTCTGTTGAACCGGAAGTGACTCTAGTTAGACCGGAAGTGACCTGGGTGAACCGGAAGTGACCGTTTGGACCGGAAGTAACCCTTGGTGAACCAAACGTGAGTGTTTGGACCGGAAGTAACCGTGGGTGGACCGGAAGTGACTCTGTCTGACCGGAAGTGACTGGTTGGACCGGGTGACATTTTTTAGACCGGAAGTCGTGACTGGTGGCGTTCATACGTGACTGGTGGCGCGCCTATGAGACTGGTGGCGCTCCTATGAGACTGGTGGCGCTCCTATGAGACTGGTGGCATTCCTATGAGACTGGTGGCACTCCAAAGTGACTGGTGGCGCTCCAATGCGACTGGTATTGAACTGACGTGCTGGGGGTACTCATTATTACCAAAGACTTTGATTATTATAATCTTTAGCAGACATAATGGTGTCACTTACCTTTTTCTTGAACCTTCTCATAAGATATTGATATTTAATTACTGTCATGGATATATTTGACTTTAGCTATTATATTTAATGATAGCACCGGTGCATAATATATTATTTTCAAATTTTGTACATTTGTATATTCCTTATGTCACTAAACTTGTTTTCTTTGAAATTGGCTCTTGATTCATTGAAGCTTGTGACAGAACTCTTTATTTATTGGTCATCTTCCCTTCCCATAATATTTTTCCTGGTATGTTGGTTGGGATTGGGTCGATCAATATAATGTCCGCTATAAGGGTCCCAAAACCCCTTTCCATCATGACATCAAATGACATTAAAATGACTCCCAAGTATTGCCGATACATCTGCCCATTAACATTATGCATGGGCTATTTCACTATAAATATTAGTTTTGCGTGCATCTACACGTATCTACGTTGTCAACCTATGTATGTGTGTGACTTGTGTGTGTGTGTGACTATCCTACTGGCATAGTTGTCTATCCTAGACTTCTAGCATAGCCTGAACTTTGTACAAACAAGCGCCATGTCTTCATTACATCTGTTATTTTACCTCACCTCTTGCTGCGAGAAAATTACCCTGTGACCGCTTATATTCGACAACATGCGAAGTCTCGAGTATTTAACCGTATTAAACCTTCTGAAAACAAATTGACATCCCTTACCCTACTGTGTAGAAGTGAGCCCATCGTGGCTGTAATTCCATACCAGATACTTAGCCTACTAACATATCCTAAAGTACTAAAGCCTAGCCTGCTACCCTATACGACAAGTTGGCTGTTAAATTATTTTTTCCATTTGCTTTCTATATTTTGCTCTATTTTAGCTTTTGCTCAGCCACGCCATGTGTGCATATGTATGCGCGTGCTTACTAGCCTATTAGCATATCCTTCTAGCCTCGTCTACTAGACTAGAAACCGTGACTACTAGCCTATTAGCCTGGACTTCTAGCATAGTTTTTAGCCTAATATCCCAGACTTCTATCATAGGCTATAACCTAAATTTCTAGACTAGTCTACTAGCCTAGCCTTCTAAACTAGACTACTAGTATAGTCTACATGCCTACTAGGATAGACATCTAGTCATGTCTGTTAGCCTAACAGTCCAGATGTCTAGTCTAGTCTACTAGTCTAGCCTTCTAAAGTAGTCTACTAGAATTATAGCCTAGTCTACTAGTCCATTCTACTATCCTACTGGCATAGTCTACTACCCAACTAGCCTAGAGTCCTAGCCAGGTCTTTTAGCCTGAACCTCTAGCCTAGAGTTCTAGCATTACCTACTACTTTAGTAGACTACAATTATATCCAAGTCTACTAGCCCATACTTCTAGCCTAGTCTACTAGCCTAAACCCATAGCCTAGACATCAAACCTAGTCTACTAGCCTATTCTAGTATCCTACTATCCTATACATCTAGCCTACTCTACTAGTTTGGACTTCAAACCTATGCCTCCAGCCTAGTTTACTAGCACAAACTTCTAGCCATGAGATCTAGCTTAGACTACTACCCTTCTAGACTAGCCCAGACTTCTATCCCAGTCTACTGGCATAGCTGTCTAGGTTAAACTTCTAGCTTAGTCTACTACCCTACTAGCCTAGCGTTCTGCCAGTCTACTAACCTACTGGTCTAGACTTCTTTGCTTGGACCTCTAGCCTAGACTTCTAGCATGCTCTACTATCTATCCTACTAGACTAGAGTTCTATCCAAGTCTACTAGCATAGATTTCTAGCCTTCACTTCTAGCCTAGTCTACTAGCCAACTGGTTTAGACTTCTAGCCAAGTCTACTAGTCAACTAGCCTAAACTTCTAGCATAGTCTAGTATCCTACTATCCTACACTTCTCGCTTACTCTACCACCCTATACTTCCAGCATATGCCTCTAGCCTAGTCGTCTAGCATAAACTTCTAGCCACGATATCTAGCCTAAACTACAATCCATTCTAGACTAGCCTTCTAACCTGATCTACTAGCCTAGATCTCTGGCCTAGACATATAGCCTCGTCTACTAGCCTACTAGCATAGACGTCCAGCCTTGTCTATTAGCCTAAACTTCTAGCCTAGTCTACTAGTCAACTAGTCTATCCCTCTAAAATAGTCTACTAGAATTCTAGTCCAGTCTACTAGCCTACTGGCCTAGACACCTACCCTAGACATCTAGCACAGTCTACTACCCTACTAGCCTATAGTTCTAACCAAGCCTACTGGCCTACTGACCTAGACTTATATCCTAGAATTATAGCCTAGTCTCCTGGCCTAGACTTCTATCCTACTCCTCTAGCCAACTAGCCTAGACTTCCAGCCTAGTAACCTACTACTCTAGACTTCTACCCTACTCTACAAGCCTGGACTTCCATGCAAGACTGCTAGCATGGTCTACTACCCTACTAGAGGTCTAGCCAAATCTACTGGCCTAGACTTCTAGCCTACTCTTCTAGCCAACTAGCCTAGACTTCTAGCCTAGTAACCTACTACCCAAGCCTTATATCCACTCTACAAGCCTGGATTTCCAGCCTATGCCTCTAGACTAACATGAACTTCTAATCAGATCTAACTTAGACGACTAGCTTCTAGCTTAGCCTTCTAACCAGATCTACTAACCTAGATTTCTATCCTAGAATTCTAGCCCAGTCTACTAGTCAATAATTTAGCCGCATCTACTAGGCTAGTCTACTATACTTCTTGCATTGTCTTCTAGCCTACTAGCTTAGACTTAGTCTACTAGTCTAGCCTTCAAACCTACTCTACTAGCATACTAGCCTAGATTTTAGGCTAGTCGCCTATAGACTGCTAACCTAGACATATCTACTAGCCAAGAATTCTAACCTTGTATACTAAACTACTAGCCAAGAATTCTAACCTTGTATACTAGTGTAGAACTACAGCATAGATATTTAGCTTAGTTTATTAGGCTACAAGCCTTACACTTCTATCCTAATCTACTAACCTAGACTTTTAGTCTATTCTACCGGGCTATCCTAGTAGACTAGACTTCTATCCTGGACATCTAGCCTAGTCTAGTAGCTTACAGGCCTAGACTTCTAGCCAGGTCTAGTAGCCTACTAGCCTAGACTTCTACTATACTCTACTAATCTAGCGTACTCTACTAATCTAACCTACTAGCTTAGTCCAGCCGCCTGGCCTAGCCTAACTAGTGGCCTAGCATTCTAGCCGGCTAATGGACTAGCCTGCCTTCTGGCCTAGACTACTAGCATAATTACTGGCATAGCCTACTCACCTGTCTAATGACCCTCTGTACTAGGCTACTAGCCTGCCTACTGGACTACTAGCCTGCCAACTGGCATAACATACTAGCCTTCCTGCTGGCTTAGCGTACTAGCCTGCCTACTTGCGTATCCTACTCATCACTCCTGCTGGCTTAGCATACTTGGCTACCTACTGGTATAGCCTCGTGACTTAGCTTAACCGACTGGCCTAGACTACTGGTCCAGCCTGTATACTGGACTACTAGCCTGTCTACTGGTCTAGTCTACTAGCCTGCCTAATAGACTAGCCTACTGGGGTAATCTACTAGCCTTCCAACTGGACTAGCTCCATGGCCTAGCCTAACCTATTAGCCTCCCTACTGGCATAGCCTACTAGCTGTACCTAGTGGCTAGGCTAGCCTAGCCTACTAGGTAAGCCTACAAAGGCAGCTAGTCTAGACTACTAGGGTGGCCAGGCTAGCCATCTAGGGCAGCGAGGTTAGTATGCTAGACTAGCCTATTAGTGCAGCTAGTCTAGCCTTCTATGGCGACAAGGCTATCCTGCTAGAGTGGTACGGCTAGCCTGCTAGGGTAGGCTATCTTGTTAGACTAGGATATCTTACTCTGAGATAAAAACCGGACCTACAGGCCTAGGATAACCTATTACCCTAGCATACTAGCCTAACCTAGTACTTATTAGCCTATCCTTCTAGACTAACTTGCTACCTTAGCATACCAGACTAGGCTACTAGGCGAGCTTAGCATACTAGGTTAATTATCCTCGTTTTTCGAAGAAAATTGGAGATTATTCCATCCTGCTTGTGTGCCTATGTCTGTCTCACAGTCACACTCACAGGCTGCCTACCAATTTCAAGGGGGGGGGGGGGGTACTAACAACATAGTCTATTGGATTGACTACTCTAGTACCCTTACACGTGTTCTCTCTGTGAGACCAAAGGTCTGAATGATCTGAGCTCTGCAAGTTGGCTCCTTTTACACTCTCCCTCCTGCGGATGGGAAGTAGGGTCGGACATGCCCAAATATGAGCATATTTGTATCATTTGGGGGGCAGGGGGTTCAATGGTTTTTGCCGGTGCTAGGACAAGCCCTTTTGGTGATGCACCATGTTTTGGTGGTACGGGGGGGGGGGGGTACCTTTTTAGCGGTTCAGAGAAAATTTCTTCTGGTGCACTTTTTTATCGGTGCAAAATATTTTTTTGGGCTGGTGCAACATCTTGCCGGTGCAGGCGTTTTTTTTGTGGTGCAAACCATGCCGGTGCAGGCATATTTTGAGATCCTGCATCCAAAATAAATGGCCCAAAGGCCATAGTGCTCACCTAGCTGGTAAGGAACTGTAAACATGTTTAGATTAATTAATGCACAACAAGATCATTAGTCTATCAGGCAACCATAACTATTGCCATAGACAGATGGCAATGGTTCTTATCATTATTAACCAATGCAGCAATCATCCTTACCACTAATACAACAAGAGCTCTGAAAACGATGCACAATACCGCGACATGATAACAGATCAATGAATGAGAGCTATCAGACATAAACCAGTCACCCTATAAAGTTTCAACGTGATCCGCTAAACACTCATGGAGCTATTGTCTAGAAATCAATTTTCAAGATGGCCGCCAGTGGCTGGAGGCCAAATTGGATTTCGGATCATCTACAATTTCAATAGGTTTTTTCCTAGTGCTGTCATCCTATAAAGTTTCGACGTGATCTGCAAAACAGAAATGGAGAAATCAATTTTCAAGATGGCCACCAGTGGCTGGGGACCATCTTGGATTTAGAGACATCGTCGACTTCAGTAGATTCTTTTTCCATAGCTAGTCCTATCAATCCTATCGAGTTTCAAAGCAATCTGATAAACAGTAATGAAGTTATCATTCAGAAAACAAGTTTCAAGATGGACACCCCTGGCTGGTAGCCATCTTGGATTTTGGATCATCGTTGATTTCGATAGGTTTCTGGTTCAACCACCATATACTGGTGGCAGGCGAACACCTTGGATTATGGATCATTGTTAATTTTGAAAGATTTCTTCTACAGCGCTAGTCCAACCACCCTATGAAGTTTTAGTGATCCGATAAACGGCAACAGAGATATTATCCGGAAACCACTCTACCGCCTGTCTGGATGGCACCATCACATAATATCCTGCCAAAATATTGGTATCCTTGACACTATTGACCAATGGGAAAAGTACCATTGACCAATTTAGCACCCTGACATTATTGACCCAGCAGATGACTTTTACCAACTGGACGATGGTCACAGTAAAAAATTGGATGATGACATTATTCACAAATGAGAAAGGTACCATTGATCAATGGCCTGAATGGGGCAGACATCCCTGACATTATTAACCCAGCAGATGACATTTACCAATGGGACAATGGTTACAGTAAACAGATTGGATGGGGGAATGCAAGAACATTGGTCTCTGATTGACATTGTTCACCAACGGGAAAAGTACCATTGATCAATTGGGCAGCCATCACAGACACTAGTGATCAATAATTCAATTGTCACAACACTGACATTTACCAAAGGGGCAATGGTGAGGTCACACTAACAAATTTGGATGAGGAAATACAACAATATTGGCATGATTGACCAACAGGAAGAGCCCCCTTAATCAATTGGCCAGCTACCTTGACACTATTGTCAAATGATTAAAGTGTACTAAAGGAAAAAACCTTGTTTACTCAGTTAACAATTTACGAAATTTGATACAGATTATTTTCCCCATTGGGTTCAGTACGTAAAATGCTTTAAAGCGCCCGCGTTATGGCCCTTATCTCAAGTCGTGGCTACTTCATATTCATAGGGCGAATAGATATTGGCTGAAGGAACATATCTGCTAAATTTGTTTTAATGTATTTTAACTAAAGGGTTCAATAGTTTCAAGTCTTAATGAACCAGAGTTACAGCCCTTGTTTAAAGGTGCAACCTCTTTATATTCATAGTCCAAATAGATATTTGACTGAAGAAACATATCTGTTAAATTTGATTTTAACCCATCATCAATTGACGAAACAAATGGATTTTCACCATAGGGGTCAATAGTTAAGATTTAATGAACCAGAGTTATGGCCTTTGTTTAAAGATGTATACTCTTTATATCCATAGTTCAAATAGATATTTGACTGAAGGAACATATCTGCTAAATTTGACTTTAATCTATCAACCATTGGCGAAAACATGTATTTCCCCATATGGCTCAATAGTTAAGAATGCCTCAATGAACCCGAGTTATGGTCCTTGTTTAAGGGCATGATCACTTCATATGCATAGCTCCAATAGATGTTGCCTAAAGGATCATATCTGCAGAATTGTGTTTTAATCCAACGGTAAAGGACGAAACGTGCCACAAATGTATTTTCCCCATAGCCTTCAATACTTAAGCCTCATTAATGAACCCGAGTTATGGCCCTTGTTTAAGGATGCAGCCACTTCATTCTGATAGCCCAATTAGATATTGCCTAAAGCCCAGGTCACATTATACCGATTCCGATAACGATTTATTTGTTAAAATCGGTACTGTGCAAACCCTGAGACAGGTCAGACCGCAATGATAACGATAACGATTCCGTTTCCAGAAAAATTAGGTATAGGTAGAATTGCTTCAAGAGCGATTTTTTTTATCCAATAAATTTAATGAACCAATCAAATCAGTCGTTTTTCTATAATGTTATAGACCGCGCCCATATTATTTCCACATGCAGACAGAAAAAATGGACAATCTGGGAGAACAACTAATTTTAGAGGTAGAGTAATCTATAATAAAAGGCACCAAGATTTTAAAGATGTTACCAAAATGAGAGATGTATGGAGGGCTATAGGTGCCAGGTTGGGAATACATGGTAAGTGATGTGTTTAAAATGCTATGCAAATACTTTCATTGGTGGACGGGAAAGTGAGCAATATTTCATATGGCGACATGCATGCACACACAGATACGGACAGATTTCGGATGTGGGATTCCTTGAAATGGCGTTATTATTGCGTCATTCATGGTTTTTCCCCAAATCGACATGCCATTATTCAGTAAAACTGATCCAAAATAAAAGTTAAATTCATAGTAAGCGCGCTGGGATGTGAAAGGCCAAGTTTTATTTTGAAAATATTCATGCCTCTGATGCCAGCAATCCCGACGATACAGATGCCAATTGCAAACACAGATCAGACACAGTAGTAGTAGTAGTAGTAGTAGTAGTAGTAGTAGTAGTAGTAGTAGTAGTAGTAGTAGTAGTAGTAACAGCAGCAATAGCAGTAGCAGCAGTATTAGTAGTAGTGGTAGCGGTAGGTGGAAAATCCAAGATGACAACCAAAAGAATCGACCAATCAAAATTCTGTATATACATTCTGAAGCCGACCCACCTAGGGTCCTTCCAGCTGAGATTGATTGAAATCTGGCAAGCTGTTAATGAGGTGTAGGCTTTTAACTGATTTACCAAAACTTCTGGAAAATCCAAGATGGCCACCAAAAAAATTATCAATCAAAATTCGGCATACCAGATCTTAAGCATGCCACCATAGGGTCATTCCATCCAAGTCTGGTTGAAATTGCCCAAGCAGTTAATGAGGAGTAGCATTTTAAGCAATATCTGGTAAATTTTCATAAAATTCAAGACTTTCACAAAAATATTTACCAGTCAAAATTCTGTATACAAGTTCTGAAATCTACACCCATAGGGTCCTTTAACATAGGAAATGCTATGGCCATGATTCTGAATTCTCAGACATATACATTCTTATAAGATTGCAAATTGGTCACCAATATAATTATTAATATATAAACATTTTCCACTTGCCACTAATTATTGATAATTAATCTGATTCCTATACGAAAAGGCTATCATAACCTTTATTGCGTGTCACCGACGTACATGCGTACATACGTACATACATATATACACATGTACATATATACATACGATGTATGTACATGCGTGCGTATACGCACGCACGCACGCACGCACGCACACACACACACACACATGCATTCACAGATATATACATTCTGGCATGTGTGTATATTTTTTTACGGTTGAGTGTTTGGTTTTGCTTAACACATCGTCTTATATCTCAGGATTGGTTCACTCTATTGGCACTAAACTTGGACACATGTTTTCCTCTATCAAGTGGATTTGCAAGTTGGAAAGGCAAAATGCTAAAAATTTTACACCAACAACCCGCCTTGTTGTTTAATTAAGTCATAGCCATAGCTAACTGTGCTAATGGATGAATCCACTTTTGCCTATGCTCAGCCCATCTCTAGCGATTTCTATGCTTGGAACCCAGACTTCCCCGAATCCAATTTTCAAGGTAGCTATACAGGTGGGCTGCTGAATATAACTAATGCCCATGGCAGCAACAGCAACCAGTCAAATTTGTTTCAAAATATTCAACAGAATGTTTATTAAATAGTAGATGTCATTTATGACCTATTTGATTGTGACGTCAGCCTACATGTGACGGAATTGATTATCACGTCATATACTTGACTGACAGATTGGATTCCTCTATTAATCTTCATTATTAGCTTCCAAGATCGATGAACAAGATGGTAGTTATATTTTGACATTCATCGCTTGGGAGCAATAGAGGGATCCACTTCCAGCTATACCACGCCTACTTCTAGCACCAACCACATATAGCTAAGCTCTATACCGATTTTCTCCGAATCATATC
This sequence comes from Chaetoderma sp. LZ-2023a, assembly GCA_034401795.1. Classification (NCBI taxonomy): domain Eukaryota; kingdom Metazoa; phylum Mollusca; class Caudofoveata; order Chaetodermatida; family Chaetodermatidae; genus Chaetoderma; species Chaetoderma sp. LZ-2023a. The sequence continues at coordinate 63,537,302 of CM067373.1, forward strand.
GTTCTAGTGTGACCATTCAATCCTAACCTTTTATAAGTATAGGAAATCGTTATCGTTTATCGGTATCGGAATCGGTATAATATGACGTGGGCTTAAAGGAACATGTCTGCCACATTTGGTTTTAATTAATTGATAAATGACAAAACATGCCACAAACATATTTCCCGATAGGCATCAATACTTTGAAAATATAGCAAGGGCCATAACTCTGCTATTTGTAGGCGGGCCCACTTCATCTTCATAGCCCTAATAGATATTGCCTAATGGAATATGTTTGCTAAATTTGGCTTTAATCCGTTAATAAATGGCGAAATGTGCTACAAACGTATTTTCCCCATAGGCTTTAATACTTTGAGAATATAACAAGGGACATAACTCTGTTATTTGTGGGCGTGGCCGCCTCATCCTCATAACCCAAATAGATATTGCCAAAAGGAACATATCTGCAAAATCTGGTTTTAATCCATCAACAAATGGCGAAACTTGCCACAATTGTTGACAAACGACAGACGTGAGATGAAAGACAAATCACAATTGTATAGGCTAGATGAGCCAAAAATGAAGGTTTTTTACATGGTGGAATTTTTCCGATTTTTTCAAATTTTTTTATAGGAAAATCACGCAGACTTTGTCTTTTTTCCCACATGTTTTTAAAAATGGTACTCTTTGGTGTATAATGATCAGTGTATGGTCATCAGACATCGTTTTAAGGTGTGATCCAGACTTTGTGGCGTTTCGTTCTACAGTAGAACTCATCAGAGGTGCAGTTTATGTCTGCTATGGCTATTACGCACATAGCCAAGGGAGCTAACTCTGAAACCTTGCTCCAAGACCTTTAGATTACTTGGCCTTATACTCCTGTCAAAGTATGCCGAGGAGTATGTTATCTGTGCATTTGCTAACTAAGTTTAATAGTAAAACAAGAATTCTGTGCAATTAAATGTCTCGCCAGTCTGCTGTTTGTCACAGTGGCATTGACGTTTGATCTTGGAAAAACGTACGGTTGAAAAAACACAGGTCAAACAGCAATATTCGAATGACCTTGACCTTTGACCTGCATTTCACCATCCTGTATCCTCTTGGCATAAGCAACCATGTACCAAAGTTGTGATCCATTAGGGTTAAGCAATCCCAAAAAATTATGAAAAATAACATTTTGTAGAGGTCATAATGACCTTGACCTTCGACGTTGTAACTTTAGTTTAGTTGCAATAGGATTAACCAATACTCAAATATAAGCTGATAAGTTTTGCCAAATGCAAAACCGTAACATTGTTGATGTCGTCGCCGCCGTCATCGCCGTCGGAAAAGTAAAACACATGTCTCACTTTCTGATTCGCAGGCAAGACAAAAACCATTAAACAACAATATACGATTCCACTAGCCATCTATTCGGAAGAGCAAATTACTTGGAGTCATATACTTGCGTTTCACATGACAAAGTGGGCGTTGCCAAGTTAATCGCTGCTATTTTGACTAACTAAAACACGAATATATTCAATTATGGCATTAAACAGATGCTGATAGCTATGTTGATGCATAAAATTTAGTGGTAGTAATTCAAAATTAAAGCTGCAAGATAGAGCTGGGTGGTCTGACGGTAGTACCGTGAGGACCGCGGTATACCGTGAACCGATACCGTGACCGTTGACATTTTCAAATACCGTGAATACCGTCCATAATGTTTGAGCAATATTTGAGAAATATATTCATAAAATCTGACTTGACCAAGGGTAAATAAGTGCTAATAGTGCCAAAAATACAGGCATCCCTACCTATTAGCCGAGCTGAGGTGAAAGGGTTGTTGTAAAAACAAACATCAAGACGTCAATTACAAAATAATGTACGTCTTGAAAGTCTCATGGTAAAATTGCTTTATTTAAAACATCTAAACTCATTCTCTGGCCGTCCACCGGTAGTAATTACACTATAATATATTCCCTATTCCTGTTTCTATTATTTGTAATTTATTACTCCAAGCATTTTGTCACCGAACAAACATGCTAGAATAACAAAATAACATACAAACTGCGTGCTATTCAAACACAACAGCGATCTCGCAGACGTATCTGATTGGTTGTTCATGAACTAGACCGTGGGAAAATACATTACTATGCTGAATTTATCGATGAAAATTTACTAAAACGTAGAATTTGCTTGCGCCATTTTGATCACGTGCTAATTTATTAACAACGAGCAGCGTTGAAGTAGTTATTTTTTATTTTTCTGGCTTGTTTTAAGAAATTTCTTTAAGGATTAAATCCAGTTTAAGTAATGACATCTAAAAATTATAGTGTTTTAGTTTTTGTAATTCATTTTTCAAAATAAAATTTACCGTTCGCTGGTCGCATGCATTAATAGCAAGAACAATCCAGATTGAAAATAGTGCACCCCAATGTCTCAAACAGCGGGTTATAGTTAGAGAGTCGACCACACCCGTTGACCAATATTCCCGTGAATGATATTACGTCAATAAAAATAGTGACCTAATAGAATCGTGAAACTAAACAGTCGCAATAGCCATGTTTTTCTTCTCTAAATCAGGAAGCCGATTTATTTATTTTACCTATATTTACCGTTGATTGGAGATGGAAGTGAAATGGAAATGGAAAAAATTGTTCTAATTTCGTGGCATGCCTCAAGCTCAGATGACGGTATACCATGGTACCGCAGTATTTTTTCTTGGTACCGATACCATCATGTAAATATCAATACCGCCCCGCTCTACTGCAAGATTGACATTTACTATTTTATTTTTTATAACGTTTCGACATACAGCTCCATAGGTTCACTGTGATACAACCTCTTTAAAGATGACATTAAATGTGTATATTGAAAGATTTCTTGACACATACCATCAACATTATCAAAACTCCAATGAACCCCACCTGTTTTAGATGTAGGGCTGGGTGGTTTGGCCTAAAGGAAAACCGGTGACCGTATCACAAATTAAACCGGTTTTAAGGGGTTAGAATGATCGAAAATAATTTGAAATACGAAAATATGCCGTTTTCATTAGCTACAGTACATGTATTTTGTGATTTGACAAGTGACGTAAATTGCCACGAAATTAGAACGGTAACTACGTACGACTGCTCACTTCGACGCTATCTACCTCAAAATAGTAGTTAAAATAAATAAAATAAATAAAGTCTGGTTCATGTGATGTCGTGAAAATAACACTCTAACTACTAAAATGTTGATTTTCAACACTGTTATTAGGTAACTATTTTCGAAAGCGTTGTAAAATCTAATGCATGTAAGTAGGAACCCGGATATGAGAGCGAGTTTAGGCTCCTAGTAGAGTACCGCAGACACGGTTAGAGTTCGTATAACCACCTACAGTATGATCTAGTCTAGTAAGTCATGCGTTTGTATTTCGAGTACTCGGTATTTAGTAATACTCCTCAATAAACTGTCGTTCAAGCGGGTGAATGTCATTCAGCACGTAACTAAAGAGTAGTCATTTCCCGTAAATCGCGCCTCAAGAATTCTCACAAAAAATGTGTTTGACTATTTTTCGAGGTTCATATGTCATATAATAAAGAGATTATGATAATTTGACAACATAAACGCAATGATTCGTGAATCTAACTTAAATCTACTTAAATCAACACTTCGTACTTGAAGATATACGAAGACGAAAAAGACCGGCCAGTAAAACAAAACGATGTGATTCTAACGCCTATCGAGCAGAAAAGTCACGTGATAAAAATACTACGAATTTCATTCATAAAATCGATGGTAGTGAATATCCCGGCGGAAGAATTTGTTAACAACCAGTCACATTACGCCTGCTCGTATTTGAGAGGCTAAGAGGTGTATTTTACTTGTAACTACTCCACCAACGTAAGAAGCGACTTAATCGTTTTCATTTCGTAGTCCATGATGGATCATTTTATGTTTGTCGAAATCTAAGGGAAATAATGATTTGTTTGGATTGGGAGTTCATTGTATAGCGACGTTGTTTTGATTTTTTTTGTATCATGTCACATTTGGAATCCTAATTAAACATAGTACAAACTCGAATTGAAAAAGGGATTATTTGTTGCAAAGAAGAACTTTTGATTTTCAAATCATTCAATCTTACATTGAACCCGCAGAGCTTACGTCATGTAAAATTCATTGCTGGCAAATAAAATCATTTGCCGAGGATCGTCCTCGGCCTATTTGTTGGGATTTCACCAACACCCTTGCTTTCCCACAGCTAATAGTTATAGATGACTGTATTATATGTCTCTAGTAGCAAATGGTTACACTAGATGATAATATTAAACTGCAAGTCAAGAACAAACTAGTTTCGGACAGTCACCAGATTTTGCGCAATGGCGATCTTATGGACGGGTTTTTTTGGGGTTTTTTTTTTCGTAATGGTTTTTAAACCGTCGCCATAAAAACCCGCGAGACGGTGTGAAACCGGTATACCGTCCAGCCCTATTTAGATGTTACAGGCAAGATGTCAATCAGACTTTTACATAATCTCAGGGTATCTCTATCCTATCCGGTGGCACATTCGGCAATCACATTCTACCCTAACACGTCATATTCTATCACATCCTATGGCAGGAACAACTACACAACTTACAAGGGAAAATAATATGTAATGGATTAATGACTGCTAATTTATGGAACATAAGGTCACTTATGCAATAAAATAGAATATTAACAAAGACATCTAAGTTTGTATTTGATAAAAATACATTTAATATAATAAACAACATGTGGATTTCAGCAGCTCATGTATATAAAACACAACAAATAAACATATTATCTACTGTCTGACCTGTTTTAAACAGCCACTACATAGAGAGCTCTTAGTGCGTGTCAGTTGCAGGAGAGGTTATGGTTTGGCGATGAGATGATTATACCGTAGGACAAGTTCTATTTATATCACCAGACTTAACCCTTTCAATGACAACTCCCTGAAAAAGTAAATCCTTTACCACGTATAGCATATTCTGCAGAAAATTTTGAAATTAATATGACTGGAAGCTATTTCTGCCCAAGGCAGCAATGGCTTACAGTCATATTACTTTTAAAATATTTAACAGCTTTCCTGTTCATTGCTGAAATTTTATTGGTGGAAGGTTTAAAGAAACAGCATCTTGTCGTGCCAAAATACAGGTGGTCTCTCAACCCCTTACTGGATAAGATTGGCATAGAAAATTATAATTTATGCTCATCCAATGTCCATTTTCAGGCCAAGATATTATTTTTTTCAATTTACTGTTGGAATAACTGGGTCGGTTATCGCGCCAGCCATTCGTGATAAAATCTTTAAAAATAATTCTCTCTTGGTCTGTAGCCAGACATTCCTCAGGACCACTGCAGAGGCTGGTTTGGGCCAATTACGGAGGTAAACAGGCCTGGCTGTAGTAATAAATATAATTAACAATTACTACACGTAGTAACAAGTATATTCAATAATGTTTTTTCTAAAGCATGTATGGACAGTGATTATGCTGTCCATATTTAGCATAGTTTAAAGCGAATGTCAAAATGAAAGACGGGTAGAAAATTATTATTATCATATACATATATAATGTTATCAAACAGGCTAAGGCTAAGTTAAATTTGAACTCTTGTTTAATATTGAAAGCGTATTTTAATCGAAACAGCGATGGAATAGGGGTATAAAAGTATCTCCTCATCGCCTGGGTGTTAAGCATGTGCACACAAAATAATGATAATATGACGATATTCTACATATAACAACATAAGAATTTATTTAAGCACATACACACTCAGACGCACATATCAAATAACAGATTTAAACAGCAACCTTTTGAACCGTAAATAGCAGAATGCGCTCAAAACTGAGATATCCAGAGTTTGGCATCAAAAGGGTTAATATATTTTGTATCTAAAGATTGAGACTATTTTAACCAGTGAAAGACTGTTCATTTAAAAAAAAAATTCTCTTAGAAGTACTGTTCTAAGGCACGAGTAAAACTGTGTTAAAAATTAACACCAACTAGCTTATGCAAATGAACTGAACAATAGGATATAACAAAGGAAAACATTTGGTAATAAAATATTGTCAATCTAGCCTAAGCGATAAAAATTTGAATTTTGGTCCCGTTCAACATACCATGTAGAAAAGGTTTGATAAGTTTGTGTGAACAAGTATATCCAGGTGATTAAGCAAACAGATGTTACCAAGCTTTTTCAGTGGTCAATTTTGAAATATAGCCTCATTTCTTTGTCTAAATTTGTACTTTTTCTTGAATATTTGCCAACGTTACAATGCTTGATGTTCTGTATTTTGTTGGGTACTAATTTAACTTAAAAGCAATTTACTTATAGATGATTAGTCTGATTTGCTGGGTTATTTATCAAATCATCAATTTGGATCAACTTATTTAGTGTACATCACCTTTTTATCGCTTATGCTATCATACAGAGTTACCTCCCTTATTCCCAAACAGCCACATTCCCATGACAATCTTAACTGTTAATTATCATTCAATGATGCATCATTTTGAAATAACCTAACCATCTGAAAACAAAATGCTGAATTCTAAACTATCTCTGTTGAATATTTTGTTGAATATTCTGAAATTAATTTGACAGCAACATGTTACATTTAAATTAGCTTCAGAATATTAAACAAAATATCTAATGCTTATTGAGACATTGTGTTTTGGGGAATTTTAAAATAATATTTTTTGTCTTTCATACTGATGGCTAATTCAGTTTTATTATTAATTTGCAGGCAATTATCGACGAATGAAGAATGAGTAGTTCAGAGGAAGAAGAGAGGCGTCACGTTTACTTGGGACCATCTCCTGTAAAGCGCGCACGGACAGTGGACAAAGGATATTACAATAATAGGTGTGTCATATGTTTCAAAAGATCTACAAAACGTGAAAAGCTTGTTGCAACTCCAAATGACCAGGGGAAAACACACTGTTTAAACGTCTCAAAGAAAAGGATGATGAAACATACAGAAAACTCAGAGAGGATGATGTTCTCGACGACACCGAATTTAGTATATCGATTCATTACCACAGAAACTGTTACCAAACCTATACATATAAACGAGAGGATATAGATGTTCCAAGTACTAGCGGGGAAAGCAGTGATAGGTTAACTAGATCAGGAACTCTTCCATTTGATACAACCAAGTGTTTAATCTGCAGTTGCTATAAGAAACATAATGATAACAGTTTAGTCAACGTTAGTACATTCGTAATGCAATGCAAAATTCAGAAAGCAATTGAAGCATTAAATGACCAAGAACTTGAGGTAAAAATTAAAGACAGAGACTTAATTGCATTAGAGACGAAATACCATAAGAATTGTCTAAGTACATATATTTTCAAGCCCAGTCGAAGTATAAAGGATGAATCCGCAGAAAGAGTACACATCTTTGCTGAAGCGTTTGAAAAACTAATCACTGAAATCAAAGATGTCTTCTCGCAAGGAGGTGCATTTGATATGCCATATCTACTTAGCCAATATAAAACGTACCTTGCCAATTGTGGTTGCCAAAATGCGGACTCATATAGTGCACAAAGACTGAAAGCTAGGATTGAAAAGTACTTTGAAGGAAATGTTATCTTTCACAGCATGCCAAAGAAGAATGAACCAGAACTTGTGTACAGTAGCAGTGTTGACTTGAAGAAAACAATCAATAAGTTATGTGATATGAAGTGCCAAGTTAGAGATGAAGCCATCGAGTCTGATCTTACTGTCCCAGAATTAGATGCTGATAAACTCTCATTTTTCAATGAGGCATTGAGACTTAGAAAAACAGTAAGAATGGTGAAAGGAATTTCATTAAGTCCATGCATTAAGAGTGATGACATCTCTGACAACAAAGCGGAACAACTGGTCCCTGGTGATTTATATACGTTTGTATGTCTTCTTGTGTTTGGTAAAACAACAGAAGATGTAAGGGACGAACCTCACTTACACAGGAGAGTTATGGCAATTGCACAAGATATTGTATATTCTGCTTCACATTCAAGATGTAAAACACCTAAGCATATCTGCATTAAGGCTATTATAGCAAAGTGATCGTTTATACACATTTTCAGGAATTTGTCAAAATCATTTGAGATGGATATTTTTTCAGATGAAAATATACGTCATGGTAAGAAAGTGTGATTTTCTACAAATTGACCACTCAGCCAGCCTGATAACATATAGTTCCTCATTCTACAAAGTATTACCTACAATATGACACCTTCAAAACCTTTTCTACATGGTATGTTGAACGGAATTCAGTTTTATGGCCCCTACGAGAAATACCGCTTAGTCTAATCTGTTTTTATCAATAATACTTTGGTCTTTTTAAAACATAAAACATGCCACACTATAATACATAGTTTATACATGTTTCATTCTACATACTTTTTAGATTTTCCTACAAGCTATAGTTAATATTCTAAGTTATTTTGTTCTATTTTGAAACAGTTTTCATGAAGGCACGAATGATATTCTGTAAGACTATTTTCAAAAAGATTCAGCAGGCTGGGTGTTTGAAACCATGAAAATAAGACAACATGTTAATTCATACCAACCAAGGCTTTTTGAGTGAAATAAATGTACAAGATGAAATGAGTCGAACATTTTGAAACCATTTTGAAATCGTTGCTTTTTTATGGAAATTCATTTATAATGCAATGACATGTCAATAGTATCATATTTGAAAAAGGTCGCAATCCTCATAATACAGTTTACTGAGCTGGCACTGGGTCAATACTGAGCCGTATTGTCCCAATACCATCCCAGTAACGGGCATTATCAGAGAATGGTACATAGTTTGCTGTATGATTATCAAAAGGTCACACTGATCAGGACTTTACCATATGATGATTGGGCATGTTTAAAGGTGATCATCAACAACAGCCAATATGATGAAAGCTAGCAAGTTATCACACTGGTTCAAATACTTTAGAAATAGTCAAATGACCATAGCAATACTATTTGAAGTCTTATAACTTCATTTTCACAATGCTACCATTACCGTACATACCCATTCATAGTCCGCCATTGTGTATAGTTTGCACCCCTAAATTTGACCCAAATTGGCTTGAACAAATCTTGTTTTCATATATATGCTGCTGTGAGATCGAGACTTGTGAACGGAAACTGTTAACAAAACAACCGCTGCACTTCAAAAATATTTTTTCATTTTACAATCCAGTTTCTGTTGTGCATTTATTTTTAATCACAGGTATATCATTTGCCTATTCAGTTATCAAATATTTCTGATTAAATCTTATTTACCGGTATGAACACAATAACTGCGGAATAGCTCAAATTCGACCATGACCAATTCACCTCAAGTTTCGCCAAAAATATCCTGTTCATAGTTATGTAACAGGTTGACAATATTAATACTATCATTGAAATTGTTAGCTAGCACCAAGTAGTAGAAGTGAATATCTGTATAAGTTTATATTGTCATTTGATTTCTAAATCTAGCAAGAAAATTTATCATATAAGACACAAAATGATCCAAAACAGAATCAGGAAATACGACAAAAATTGCTTGAAAGGCCGAGAATTAAAATGAGATAGATCGCTTCTTATGTTGGCGATCCTCCGGCTCTTTTGTGACTGGAGGTTCGGTCTTCTCCCGAGATCTCATACGCTACTAGTTTGAGGCAGGGAAGGGTTAGATTGCACGTTATCAAATGCGTACCCATTACTCGGATCAGATCTAAAGCGCAATACTCAGTCACCATCAAGCAATGACAGCATAATAGCAATTTCCGAGTCCAAGATATTTATATCCCAGTACTCACTAAATATTGTTCTTTTGTGATATGGGGGGGGGGGGGGGGGCGCATAATCATATTCTCGTCGATACTTCTTAATTTAATTTAACAATACTTAGGCGTTCCTATTTAATAATTTCACTTCCGCGATTATGATTTTGAGATAGACATTAAACATAGTGGCAAGGCGGCAAGAATTTGTACTGGGAAATGTGTTCAATTTTCATGGAAAAAGAAAAAACCATGAGCAAATTTTATTCTTGTATATTGTATGCACTAACTTTTGAGGAAAAATGTACGACTAATATATGATTATGTACAATAGATGTCTATAGAATCACATCAATTTGGTAAAAGTAGTATAGCTTGAAATATGACGAAGCCCATTGACTGGATAGATGTCCGTCCCAATGGGAAAGTTTACCAATGATGTATACTCTGCATACACTAGGTCTAACCTACTTTTTACATGGGTGGTAGGTTATGGCCAAAGAACCATCCCACCAAGATAGACGACAACAGCTTCAATATGACAAAATGGGCCACCACCTTTCCACATTGAATAGGGTGTATGATATTAACCCTTTCACGACGAAGCTGGCCAAAACCGGCCTCTGCAGTGGTCATGGGAAATGCCCATTTGCAGCCCAAGAGAATATTTCTGAAAATTTACAACTGGAATGATCGATAACCGAGTCAGTCATTCCAGTGGTAAATTTTCAATAATCGTCTTCTCTTGGCCAGTAAATGGACATTCAAAAATTAAATCTTTTAATTTATTAAACAAATTTAGTCATTAAAGGGTTAACATATCTTCAATTTCATAAGGAAGGTATTAGAAATATACGAAAACTTTCTGACCATGTTTGGCATTAATCAATCAATCAGAAAATAACAAAATGTGCCATCAGAAGGAGACTGTTGCATGCGTGCGTGCATGCATGCACGTCTGAATAATCATTCTAGCTCTTCTGACTGACAAGTCAGTTGAAAAATAATTACTTTTTTTATATAAATAAAAGGATCTATTTTCTTCATATTACAAGGAAATAGATTAGTGAGGAAATAGATTATTAATGATCAAAAAGTGCATGGTTTTCAAATTTGCTTAGCTCTTCAGCCGATACCGAAGGGACGAGGTTCTCAGCAGCCTGCTCAAAGTCACATGACCTCACAATTAGTCCTTGACTTTTATCAAGTGTTCCTGTTGAACAAAGAAAGATGATACCATTAAGACTTTAACCCTTGAAGTTCCAGTGTCACAATTTCAAGACAACTATGCAAGAAAGTTGTTGATTATTTTGAAACTAATTTGGACAACAACAGCTTAGGCAAATTAGTTTCAAAATATTCGACAAAATATTCATAACATCAGAAAGAATTTATTGCTTCTGGTTTGTGAGTGTCAAAGGCCTAAATCTGGCTACGAAAACTAGGTTATCCAAGAAAGTCGCCAAAAACCAGGTCATTAACAAAGAAACTAGTGCACATTTAAAAAAAAATTTGGTGGATGATGTTGCAACATCTTCCACCAAATTTGTTGAAAAATGAACACCAGTTCATCTTTTAATTTAATACTTAATTTACCCCAGCAAAGCTATTGACAATTACAAATGAGTTGCAAATGGGTGCATGTGTACGTGTGTGTGTACGTGTGTGTGTGCTTAAATAAATTCTTATCAATCTTGTGAATGTTGCATGGCCATAATTGTTACTTTACCTGACTTGAGTTCTTGTATCTGTCGCTTAACTGCATTAAGCATAGCATCTGAAGACAGGGCATAAAAATCTGCACCCGTCATATTCTCTGGACATAGGTCACTCAGTTTTTCAATGTCTACATCTGACGACAGTGTGAATCTGTGAAATAATTAATAATTTAATGGTCAAGAAAATCCACTTTTTTTGTTCATTGAATGTGCATTTGTAGGCCAAGAGAAGACTATTTAAAATAATTTATCACCAAATTACTGGCTCGGACATCAAACCTGTCATTGCGGCACAGATAATCTTTTGAAAAAGATAGTCTTTTATGGAACTGCAAATTCCTCAAGACATTTGCAGAGGACAAGCTGCTATCACCGAGCTCAACAAGAGGTCCAAGGTATCGCTCACCTAGAACATAGGCATTTAAACTAGAAAGGACATGGGCTATAAGTAGACCCCTAAGGAATTGACCAGAATTCTAACAGGAACACAGCGCCAATGTTTCTTTATGTATAAACTGCACTTGGTTAAATTTTAATGGACCATAGTCCCTAATCATAGCTGGCAAATTGCAGTCCGATCCGTTCAGCGGTTCTGGAGTCGTTTTCACGAAAACTAGGTTATCCAAGATAGCCGCCAAAACCATTTGACCAATCATGTTTCCTTCAACAAACTTGGTTAAGCTCTTGCCCTGGATGATATTTCATGAGTTTTGATTCAATCTCCCAAGTAGTTTCGGAGAACATTTTTAGATGTTTCTAAAAATTTACCAAAATCCAAGATGGCTGCCAGCCATATTAGCCGATCTACTTGCTTTGAAGAAATTTGGATCCATATGCCCTAAGGATGCATCCTGCTAAATATATTTGAAATCGGCCCAGTGGTTCTCGGGAAGACATTTTAAATTTCCCATTGCTATGGAATGGGAGTTTTTGGCGGAAACATTATCAAAGATGGACACGAAGCCATTTATCCAACAGTTTCAGACGGCAAATTTGAAATTATACTACCCATAAACCTATACAAAACCAATTTCGACCTCAAAATCTATCAAATAGAAAAATCCAATATGGCCACCAAATACGTCACATTTTGATTGGTCTATGGCGGCCATGTTTTTTGACGTATCAATGTCCCTTGAACAATCTTTAATGGTCTTTAGGCCCTAATGATATCTCCCAATTTTAGGCCCAATTCCTTCAGCGGTTCTGGAGAAGAGGTTTGCGAAAACTAGGTCAACCAACATGGTCGCTGAATGATTTAGCCAATCAGGTTCCCTTGAACAAACTTGGTTCAGCTCTTGCCATAGATGATATTGCTAGACATTTCCGAAAAAATTGGTCCCGATCCCAGGATGATTCATAATAAGGAAAAATTAATTACCTATCCGGGAAATTGTTTCAGTGTAGCTTTCATGACCATCTCGGTCACTTCTTCAGCACTAACTGACGGTCGCTGGCAACAGGACGGACAGTCGCCATGGCATAAACTCACTTAGCCTTTCAGGCCAGGTGAGCTAATAAGACAGAGTGATGAACAGGGTGCCAGATAATATTAAGGCCATGGTTACTAACATTTTATATGGAGTGAGAGTATTTTTAAGTGTTTTTCATATCTTTTTTCAGGATATTTTATGTATCTTTTTTCAAAATATTTGCCTGACGAAAACTAACACATTATGCTTGTTTGTGAAGTTACCAAAATTGAATTAGTGATGGAGACAGGCTGCAATCCTACATGGCATAGACATCATCGACAAAGTTTCCATGAGATTGGATGGGCCATTGTTGAGAAATGATATTAAAAACCCTTAACCAATACTCCTCATACGGATGATGGCGATGATGAAAATAGTGATCTCGTCTAACTTTCTGTTATACAGGCGAGATAAAAACATCTGGGAAATTTGCCATTGCGACAAAAATGGGAGAGTGAGGGTCTGCAATCTCTCAAATGTCATGCTCTTGATAAAATTTACATCTGGGACAAAAATACTTCCCCTTATTCCACAGATTACTTGAGCGATTACTGTCTAGATATCTGCCTTGCATTCCATATAGAAAATATTTTGTACTTGCAAAGAAGGCTTTTCTCACCTACATATATGCTATGAAAAAGTTAATCCAAAAACATCCAAATAGCATAGTTTGTGGATTCAGCAAAACGTTTTCCCTATGGACTGCAGGGGTATGTATATTTATCAGGTATTTTCCATCTGACTTACTTTCTTGTTAGAGCGCTGATGATTTGTACTCTTGACTTCAGATCTTTGCTCACCCCCAGATATAACAGCTTGTCAAACCTGAGGAAAATCACAATAAAATACTAGTCAGGCTGACTGATACAGGCACACATAGTGACATACTCAAAATAACACCTGGCACACAACTGTGGCTTATTAAGAGAAAGCTTATTAAGAGAAATCTATAAACCACCTACCCTACCTTTTTTGCGTAGCAAATTTGGTCAAGAAATTAAAATATTTGCCTATTGAATGTCCATTTGTTGGACAAGAGAAGACTATTTTTGGAGATTTAACAATTGAAAGACTGGCTTGATTATCAAGCCACGCACTTTAGTGGTAAATTTTCAAAAATAATCTCGTCATACAAATGACCATTCCTCAAGACAACTGCAGAGGCTTGTTCTGGACGGTTTGAACAGTAAACAATCTATTTCACTCAAGTTACTTTTCATATGACCTACATTAAAAGACCACCTATGCTTAGGTTACTTGTACAGTTTCTTGTGTTCCCTAAGGGGGCCGTCTAATACTAGACTGACCGCCCTGTCAAAGTTGCATTTATACCACCATGAAACCAAATATGTAATCTTAGAAAAAGCAGAATGTACTCTCCCTGTATAATATATAATTCTTCTACAATACAGTCCTTGATTGCTTGAAATTCAGAGAACTTTGCCACAGAACAAAAAGCGGCAGAACTGTTTCACCATGGCACAACTGCAGCATCTAAAAACTTCGTTAAATATCTTTTCCACTTTTGGTGAATTGTAGCAGCTTGCTTTAATACGGCATCATGATTGATACCTTGTATCTATGATTTTGGACATAATACAAACACAGTTAAGTGATTTTCTGCAATTATTTTCCACAGCAAATATTTGCCATGGCAAATTGAGTTTACAACATCTTTTTACCACGTCATTGCCGATTGCCATGACTAATTTCTAGGGCTGTATAATAATAGATGGATTGCGTCCCGTGTGTTGAGTCCTTTAATTATTCCACATATCACACATCATGTGTGGCAGTGTCACAAAATATGTATAATATACTCCCTTGATGAATTAACTCTCAAATTCTAATTCTTGAAAAGGAGACAGATCACATAGAAATAAAGTCCACCCACGTAAAAGTATGGAAAAACTTTTCTACTTTGTGGAAAATGAAATGCAATGATGATACAGAACAAACCTGTAAAGTTCCACTGGGATCAGATAAGCCCTGATAAATTAATAGTCCATTAAATACATTAACATTCTTCTAATTCTTTGTCCACAATAAATTATGTCCAAACCATGTACAAATATGGAAACAATTTGATAATCACCTTCATTATGATGCAGTCTGGATGTAATGATGGCAGAGAACATATCTCTAAAGTGTTATTGATATCGGATACGCTCTTGGTGTACTAAATGTCCATTGAAGAACTTTAACATTCTTCTAATTCCTGGTACAAAATTTATTAAATCCAAATAGTGTAAAAATATGTAAAAATTTGAAAATCATTTCAATTATGATGGTGACTATATGCAATGATGGTATAGATAAAATCTGTAGTTTTATTACGATTGGGTAAGTCCTTAATAAATTAAGTCCATTGAAAAACGAACATTTATCTAATTCTTGGTAGACGCTGGATGATGAATGTCATTTTGGTCGCTATGTCGAGATCCTCTGCTTCGCTATGGGATTGACAAAAATATTCTTTAAAGATGGGGGAGGGAGGCTTTCTACATAGGTGGGCTTGTATAGGTCTTCTTTATAAAAATGTGGGTTTTTTTTATAGAGAGAGGTCGTTTATAGAGTGGTCTAAATAGTGATGATGGGTTCTACAGAGGTGCTTTACACATATATAAAGATGTTCATTATACAGATGCAACTATTTTAACAGAGACAGCAATAGCTTATAACAATTTTGTTTTCAAAATAAACAGCAGGCAAAAAAATGAAACTGAATAAGCAAGCTGATAATTCAGGGACCAGTTTCACAAAGGGTAGTTAAGTACACTAGGGTACTTAAGTATGGCGTAAATATCAAATGAAGCATTCTGATTGGACTGTTTTCTACTTTATAACAGGGCGTAACTTACGCACCTTTGTGAAACTAGCCCCAGATCTTGCAAATGCATTAATAATGACCAGACAGAGCTTTCATGATAGTTTTCTTTAACAATCATTGTTCAAACATGATTATTATACCTAGCAGATGGCATTATCCTTAAAGGTGAATATTCACAGGAAAATTACTGAAAATAAAATTGTTTATATTATATAGATTTGGAGTCTTAAACTGTGAGCCTATAAGCAATGAAACGAAATAAATCTTAACATATGATGATTTCATTACGCATAAATTAATATAATTTTTTAAGTTGCGAAATTGAAATAGAGGCTCGTGCCTCTATTTCAATTTCACAACTTAAAAAATTATATTAATTTATACATAATGAAATCATCATATGTTAAGATTTATTTCGTTTCATTACACATAGGCATATAATTTAAGCCTATAAAATTATACAATCTAAAAAAAAAAAATTTTCAAGCATTCAGTTGTGAACATGCAACTTTAATATTAAACAGAGATTATTATTATTATTATTATTATTATTATTATTACCTTCCTGGCCGCAACAGAGCTGTATCCAGTAGATCAGGTCTATTAGTAGCCCCTATCACAAATACATCTGATGTCTTGTGTAAGCCATCTATTTCAGTCAACAGTTGCGACACGACTCTAAAATGCATCACAATGTATACCAATGAATGGTTCACTAGTGTTCAATGTACTATATTAACCAATATTTAAGGCATTCCACTTTTCTCTATGTATGCTGGATAAATCATAATTGTTTATTTTGGAATAATTTTTTTTCACAGGTCCATTTTGACACAAGTGCCAAACAACCACTTGCACTTATGGTAAAATGCTTGGTCAGATATTTGTGGTCAACAATCTGTTCCATCAATTTCAACTAGATTATATCATTTATCATATTTTTGGGGACTATAATTGGATCCTATACAGACCATACTATGTGATCTTTGTAAACTACAACAATAGTGCTGCACTGCAGTAGGTGCAGGAAGTTTATGTGTGGGTCGAACGCAGAACAAGAACAAGATGTCTGGCTTTGACATTAAACAGGGTTAAACCTTTAATGACTAAATTTGTTTTAAAAAAATAAAATATTTACTTATTGAATGTCCATTTGCAGGTCAAGAGAAGACTATTTTTGAAAATTTACCACTGGGATGACTGTTGTAAATTTTCCAAAAATAGTCTTCTCTTGGCCTGCAAATGGACATTCCCCAGGACCACTAAACAGGCCAGTTATGGCCGGCTTCATCCTGAAAGGGTTACAGCAGGCACAACTGTTCAATTATTACATAAAATAAACATTAGTATTATTAATTATGAGTTATTGTGTCATCATTAACATTGTAATGGTCAAGAAATCTAATAAAATACAGTACAGCCAAGAAATAAGTGTAATTGTTTCAAAAACATTTGCAGACCAATAGATTATTTTTGAAAATGTATTACTGGAATGACTGGCATAATAACAGCCAGTCATTCCAGTGTTAAATTTTCAAAGATAATCTCTTGGACTGCAAATGGACATTTTCTACTAGATTTCTACTCCTAAACAAAATAAAATGTACTGTTGAATATTTTGAACATAATTGTATTGAAAGACATTTCTGCCTAAGGCAGCAATATGTTCCAATCCAATTATGTTCAAAATATTCAACAGACCATCTCTTACATCGTGTTAAAAAATGTACTAACGAACATGTTTCTGTTTTTATTATCGAAACATTATAACTTATTTATGAGCTGTACTGTAGCTAAAAATTTGCTAAATTTACACAAATATTTCAAAACAACAGTCTAGTACAAATTTCAGTACCTGTCCATAACACCACCTGAGTCGCCGCTATGTCCACGCTTTGGAGCGAGTGAATCAAGTTCATCAAAGAACACAACACAAGGACTGGCATCCTGAGCACGAATGAACACTGTAAATACAAGGCCAAATATAAATATAGCCGCAGGCGGCGATGCATCGGGGGGGCCAAGTGACTAGCATCCCGGTCGCTAAAATGAGAACCATATCTGAGCCAGCTCTTATAGGTGGCTTAGAGCCTATAAATAGCCTCTTAGATTTTATCAAGTTGGATTAATGCTGTCAGTTTTATGGAATTATGTGAGACGGTTACAGTAGGAATCTTCTTTATCCGACCAGTCTACCCATCATTGAATGTGGATTTGAAAAACAAACACTCGTGTGTCAACAATGGCAATAAAAATAATATAAATGAAATCGGCCCAGTTCTTCTTGAGAAGACGACAATTCATTTCTCCAATTGCTTTAGTATTGGCAATTTGGGTGGGAAACCGATCCAAGATGGCCACCAAACCGTTCATCCGACAGTATTGAAAATGGCAAATTTGGAATCATAAGACCCAAAAACCTATGTAAAACCAATTTTGACTTCAAATTCAAAACGTCGATCGAACAAATTCGAAAATGCCAGATTTGGATTTCTCGACCTCAAAAACCTATATAGGCCCAATTTGGGCATCAAAATCAATTAAATAAAAAATTCAACATGGCCGCCAGAAAGCTTGATGCTGATTGGCCCATACGGAAAACCATGTTTTTCGAGCTATTAACTTCTCTTGAACAAACTTTATACGGACCCACTCTCCGCTGCTTCTGACAAAATTTCAGTTCATTCCGTTCAGTGGTTCTGGAGATTTTTTTTAAAACGTGGGAAAATTATCCGGAAATCCAAGATGGCCACCAACCTATCTAGAAAATCATATCCATTCACACGTAAACCGTTTGCCCTAATAAGGCCCTCTTGCCATGCCAAGCCTGAATGTTTTCTTGCACAACTCAAAGTTGTTAATGCCCATAAATAAGATTCAACCACCACATTTAATTGTAAACACAATCCCCAAATCATCCTTAGTATTCCATTTGATCTAATTTTGATAAATAATGAGTTTACAAGCCCAATGTTAGTCGCCTTGTTTGGCCTACAAATTGCAAAAATACCCGCCATGTTTCTGTCTGTTGTGCTAAACGTCAGTGTGACGTGTCAGTATTTGGATACCAGCGGAATCTCCCTCTAGAGGAACTCACGCTTGAGAAATCCAATACAACTGATCAAGCGTATACAAACATGTCTGGGCGTCTTAACCCTTTCACAGATCCGAACATTGGACAGATCACAAAGTTGTTATCACTAATCTGCTGAATATTTTGAAATTAATTTGCACATGCCTACTTGCCTAAAGCAGCAATGACTTACAGGCAAAATATTTCTTTCTATTTACTTATCAAAATATCTAAATGGATGAAGGAATATATGGAAGATATTGTGATATCTTTTACATTGGAATGGTCATTTGATGGATTAGCAGCAGTGTCTTTGTATTGCTGTTTGAATAATGGTATCAATACGCGCTATAAGCGGTCTTTTATTTAGCAATAACGGCTGCTTGATTGACTGATGGAGTAGGGTTTATAATGTTTAACAATACTCGATCGTTAGGTGTTCCCTATTTCTCAACTAAAAAGCTCATCCCAGCAGCGATGTTCAACGATATCGTCGATCTACAGATAGGCATACGTTAAAATATTGATTTTTTTCCAAACAGCGTATAGCTCAAGGCTCCCTGATACAAGCGTCCTTATTGGATACACGCTAATGTGTTATCTATGCTTCAACCAATCATTATAAAAAATACGCGCGTTGCATAGTTACTCCATATGAATTAGACATATCCAGTTATGGCTGATATATTTTCACTAATTACGCAGTTTAATCTGATTTATACAGATTATTTTTGATAAATTATTGTTTTGTCTGATCTTAGCCTATGTATTCCCCTATATTTAGTCATTCCAGTTACATTATAAAAAATACACGCGCATTATATCAAAACAGATCAAGTCGTCCTTGAGCAAAGATCCTCGTAATTTTTCAATTCGTCCAAAGTCAAGTTATGGTTTTATAGAAAAACTAATGCAGTGGTCTTTGCTAATTACTAATGTAGTGGTCTTTCGAAATGTGAATCATACAAGGTTGTCAGTGTAGGTTGGTTGGTTTATCAGATAACAAACAAGTACAGTGCTTTAAGTTATTATTTTTTGACATGCAGTTCAAATGTTATTACTTAAATATACAAGGGCCATTTCAATAGATCAATTTTAGCCAACATTGTAGATCACAGAATACATATTTTTGAAAATTTACCACTGGAATGACTGGCACTGTTTAGAGCCAGTCATTCCAGTGTTAAACCTTTAAAAATAAGTATTTTGGTGATTTACCATGGTGGCCAAAAGTGTTAAGTGCTAAAGGTTAATAAACTATGCATAGTTAATATTCTCTATATATACATTAACAGTATTTACACAATGTCATAACTAGTGCTTTCAACATGTTTAATAAAGTGCTTTATAATTAGATCGATGTGTTGAGTTTATTTTAAGAAGAAAACATGGGACCACCATATTTCGGATGAGGACTCCATGGGACCCCCAGATTTTACAGTGGGACCCCCAAATCTGAGAGGGTGGGGTCCTTGGGACCCCCCAAAATCAGCTGTTGTGGGCAACACTGAATAAGGTTCCAGCCATGAGGGCTTGGCCCCCTAATAAACAGAACGAAAACAATAGGGTGCAAGCACCAGCTTGGCCCCCTAAATATTACCCCACTATTCATTTAACCCTCTGGGCCATACAATTTACAAAATTGTGTTACAAACCCTACAGCCAAAAGCTGGAAACTTGCTTAGAACCCTAGCCTGTAAGCGTTAGTGGCGTGATAGCGGCGTAGTGCTACCATACCAATTATATTAACTATTTTTGGCAAAGTAACAGCTCACAATATATAAAACTATATATCATTAGAAAGGGCAATAAAATTCCTTTAAGTACATATAAAATTTGTATGAATAAAATATATTTTAGTTAGTCAACGTGCCTCTCAAAATGGCCACACCTTGTAGGATAAATACATTGGTCTATTTTTGCAGTTTATCGAAATTTTACAAATGCCATTGATAAATTTAATCACAATGGTATTAAAACTAACAGATACCAAAGTTTCGAGGTTTTCATCCGATAAGATGTGAAATAAGAAAATTTATCAAATTTCTTTTTCACGAGTGAGATGACATACTTACCTCCCTAACACTCTTGATATACTAGTATATCGGCTCTAAACTCAATAATATTCAGAATTATAAAAAGCTAGGTGCCCCTAATGGGCAGGTGGAAGTACACAGTCATGCACATGACAGACACCACCCACTGCGCATACCGGCACTTTCGTTACTAAATATTGGCTGACATAGAAGCAACTATTCAAATAACCAAAGGATCAGGCCTCCGTGGGGTGGCGAGGCCGGGATCCTGTTAGGGAGGTAAGTATGTCATCTCACTCGTGATAAAGAAATTTGATAAATTTTCTTATTTCACATCACGAGAACATACTTATCTCCCTAACACTCTTGATAAAAACCAGAATTTGAAAGTAAATTTGGTGGGAGGGAGGCAAGGTCCTGAAAACCAGCACACCCTTGAAGAGACTAGGCTCTTTGAATTTTCAAGAGATTTAAAAAATCTGAAATTGTGACTGAAAACCAGGAATAGAATTTTGCATTGGATAATCGACCGATGAAGAGAGAGTGATCAAAAGGCAAATGCACTCTCCCCCATCCCCTCTTTCTGAGGAAGGTTAGGAAAAAACGCTGCTCTAAATGACTAGCATGTTCTCTAATACTTAATGAAAAGTATTACTAGACATTGGAAAAAGAAGAATTGCTTCTATTTCAAAAAACTCTCTGAAAGAACAACAATTAAGAGACATTAACCATCACCATATTAAACAAAAAATGACACCATCACCAAGACAAAAAACAAAAATAGTCATGAATACTGACCTCTGATGTCTTGTACCAGCTAATAGTAGGGATACCATACCAACAAATGTGATAATTTGTGAATAGCAGAGGAGGAAACTATTTACAAACATAAACCTCTACATTATTTTATTTTCTGAGGACTGAGACGGCGAGCGGGTTAGAAGTGTCATGAAGGTAATGGTCGGTAAAACTTGATTCACAGTGCCACTGGGCTACTGACATAATGTCTTCAATAGAAACACCATTAAATAATGCTGTGGAAGTTACCACACCACGGACACTATGAGCCTTGGCTCTATCTACTTGGATTCCAGTGGCTGTCTTATGACCGAATTGAATACATTCTACTATCCATCTGAAAATAGTGTCTCTTGGCGCCCTACCATGGGGTTCAATATATGACAACCATAGGGAACATGGGTCCGTCCGCCAAACCTGGGTTCTTCTCTTGTACTTATTTAAAGCACAGACAGGACACCATACTTTAGCACCAGGATCATATCTGGTTAAGGCAGGTAAAATAATAGGTTTTACTACCAGAGGTAGATGATGATTAGCAATCTGCGTGATTGATGCCTATTGGATCCATACAATGTAGTTGATGAATCCAGAATTTTTCGCGGTCCTTGCGGAAAGCAGTGGCTTCCGTGCTATCGGGATCGTGACGTAATACTTCAATGATTCTGTGGTTGACATCTGTGGGTCCGTGGTTGGGAAGATTAAAATGTTGTGCTACAGGTGTGTCTTTGTTGTTTTTAATATCCCTGATGTGTTCTTTGATGCGAACCTGGAATTCCCGTTTAGTTTCACCTACATATTGTTTACGGCATTTCTTGCAGGTGAGTAAGTAAATGACATTCATGGTGTGGCAGAATGTTTTTGTTTTGATGTAATATTTTCGCCCAGTGTGTGAGCTTTTGAAACAGTTTGTGCTGTTTTTACAAAATATGCAGTTGTTTTGGCGCATGGATGTATAGGGTTCGCTATGCTTTTCCCTTGTTGTCCAAATTTCCTTGGGTCTGTGAATTTAGCAGTGACCAATGTGTCCTTAAAGGATGGATTGCGTCTGTGGACAAAGATAGGTGACAGAGCCCGCACCGGTCCCCAGCACCGCCAACATCTCCTGTCGGGTCACGATCATTTTCAGACCATATCCTGAATGGTGCTATTCTCCCGATTAACATCTTGGAATTAGAGAATCCACCAAATCATTATTCTTCTCCCCTTTCAAGCTGCAGAGAAACACCAAACTCCGACCTAATTAGCGGCGCCACACCCCCTGAGGTGCTCGACGCAGGCTTCACCAGCCCTAACAGCGGGGTCTCAGGACCAACATTCGAGGAAGACCTCCTAGAGGATCAAAACACCCTGTCACCCGAGGACCCCTACCTCCCTCTCTCACTCAACAACGAAGAAATTGATTTCCTCATTCCTGAAGAGGCGAGCCGTGAAGAGGACGAACTGTCGGCAGACAATCTGCTCCTTCTCCTGAACCAATTGGACTGGAGATAAGGAAATTATTATTCTCTACCTCTGCTTGTTCTAATAATTTTTTTTTAAAAACATCCAAAAAAACGTGGATGATAAGATGTATCACTTGTATATCATTTCTCCTCTGATGAGTATAACCAAACTTGGTACGAAACGCTATGAGTCAGGATCACACTGGAAAGAATACATTAACTAGTATTCGTTAGCCAATCTTACTCCCACTATACTTCTCCATTAGACAATGATCATGGACACTCAATAAATTTATACTAAATTTATTAAGACAGCCCTAATAGACATAACGGCCACCTACCAGTGGCCCTCAAGCCACCATACTAAAAACTTTAGTATCACAAGATTCTAGCTGCACAAACACGGCTGTATCCAAGATAGAAAGATGCTACCGGCTACACCACACTGTAAACCGGCTACACCTTTCAAAATCTTTAAATATTCCGGCTATGGTATCTACCTCACCGGCTACATACCAAACCAATACGGCTACGGGATGACCCCATCCCGGCTACATCTTTCAAGTTTCTTACCAATCTGGCTACGGTAGCTACCTCTACCGGCTACACACCCAGCCAATCCGGCTACGGGATAACCTAATCCCGGCTACACAACTTGAAAACCCGGCTACACAAAGCCATAATCCGGCTACAAAATGTCTATCCCGGCTACAAAACCAAAATCCGGTCACACCTCAATGTGTAGCCGCATTTGGAAAGTATAAAAGGAAGACGCAAACTGTGTATTGGCATCCAGACTCAACTTGCACATAAGTTCGCGTCAGGACAAACAAAGCGCAATCAAGCTTCTTATAGAAGTAAAATAATAGGTTGACCCGGATATTTTAAAGATTGATTCTTAGCCAAGAAATTCAATCTTGGTAGAAGCTTAAGGCCTTCACCTGTAACTATATAACGGTCAGGCTCAGCAGACAAGGCATGAATTTCACACCTGCGTATGGCTGATGCTGCCGCAACTAAAAATACAGTTTTAAGTGTCAATAATTTTACAGATATAGCACTAAGTGGTTCAAAAGGTTTATCACTCAAAACCTGCAGAACCAGAGAGACTCCATGAGTGTCAGTGGAGGATTTCTTGGTCTGAGATTGCCCATACATTTAATAAGAGTATTTTAAACACTTACTTCATCACTTCCCCTCTTTGCCAAGCAAGGGATAACAGTCATTAATGCTGATTTGTATCCAGCAATAGAATTAGGCTTAAGACTATAGGCATCATACAGGTGACAGAGAAAATCAGCTACTACCTGAATAGATGCTTCCATCGGATTGATACACCTCCTTGAGCACCATTCTGCAAATCTGTTGATTTTATAATTATAAGCTCTGTGGAGGTTGACCCCCTTCTGGCTCTGGCCATGAAATTGGCTGCTTGCTCAGAAAAGCCCTCCTTAATCGCGGATTTTTTGACAACATCCATGCAGTCAATTGAAACACTGATGGATTGTTGTGAATGTGAAGGGTCTTGCCCTGGAAGATAATATTGTCCATCAGAGGCAGAGGAACGGATTGCAAACCAGAAGGTCCAGCAGATCCGTAAACCATGATCGGCTTGGCCAATTCGTGGCGATCAGAAGCACTTGGCATTACTCTTGTTTGATCTGCTGAAGAATCCTTGGAATCAGGATTGTTGGGTATGCATATGCATACATTCCCTTCCAACTGATAGCTAGCGCACCTATTGCGATAGCGCTTGGATCTGGAATCGGAGAAATGTACGTCGTCATCTTCGCATTCTTCTTCATTGCGAACAAATCTATGTTGGGCTTTCCCCAATGATTGAACAGGTGATCATTGATTTAGTTGCCATTCCGTAGGCAGAATACTCATCCTTCGGCTCAATGTAGAGTTGTCTGAACGTATCATCACAAATTTTGCCTCCACTTCTTTTAAGAAGTGTTCCAGGCCTAGAATTACAGCCCGCAATTCTAGCATGTTGATATGTTCCTTTGACTGTTCCAGATTCCAACGCCTTGATATAGCGGCTTCTT
The DNA here is from genome assembly GCA_034401795.1 of Chaetoderma sp. LZ-2023a. Lineage (NCBI taxonomy): Eukaryota > Metazoa > Mollusca > Caudofoveata > Chaetodermatida > Chaetodermatidae > Chaetoderma > Chaetoderma sp. LZ-2023a. Next base: position 63,562,450 of record CM067373.1, read on the forward strand.
CCAGGCACGCTCCCCAACCCTCCATCGATGCATCCGTAAACATCGTTACTTGAGGGTGGGGAGGGGTCAACATGACCCCCGCCAGGAGATTTCCTCTCTCCATCCACCAATGAAGGTGATGAATGAGAGGGTCCAACACTTGAATGCGCGAGTCCTGTGATCCTGAACTCTGCGTCCACTGAGCCATGAGAAACAATTGAATCGGCCGCCTGCGTAAGACCGCCTGAGGAATGACTGGTTCCATTGAAACCATCAGACCTAACATTCTCAGATAGACTCGTGCTAGAATATAACGACTGTTGCAAACCAACTGAATGCAAGAGAGGAGATTCTCCACTCTCCCCTGGGATGGATAAACATATCCTATCTCCAGATCGAAGAACATACCCAGGTAAACAAACTTCTGGGATGGAGTCAGCTCTGATTTCTGAAAGTTGATTATCCAGCCTAAATCTGTGAGAGTTTTCAAAACTATCCAGATTTGCTGTCAAACTTTCTGGGTTGTGTGTTTTCAGCAACCAGTCGTCTATGTAAGTGTGAACAGCTATATTTCTCCTGCGGGGGTATGCCGTGATAGCAAGTACCACTCGAGTGAAGACCCTTGGAGCCGTCGAGATGCCGAATGGAAGAACCTTGAATTCCCATTGGCATCCCTGAAAAGCAAATCTCAGGAACCGACGAAAACTCCTTGCAATTGGAATGTGGAAATAAGCATCCTTGAGATCTATAGATGCTGTCCACATCCCCTTCTCTAACCCCAACAACACCCATCTTACTGTTTCCATTTTGAAACTCAGTGTGTCTATAAACTTGTTTAGAGGTTTGAGGTTGAGAATTGGTCTCCACCCCCCTGGTGTTCTTTGCCACAAGAAACACGGTTGAATAGAAACCCGGGCAATCTTGTGCCGGTTGAATTGCTTCCTTTAGAATTAGAGATTCTATCTCCTCTTCTATGCACAACCGCTTGTCTGGATCTCTTGGAATTTGAGTCCACACCGGTACCAGAGACAGATGCAACGGCGGACCTCTTATCCATTCTGGACTGTATCCGTGCGAAAGCCATTGCAAGACTAAGCGGTCCTGAATTAACCGCTTCCACTTCTGAATCTGGCAAGTCAAACGACCTCCCACTGGTGCACCTAGGGATGACGGGGTGCCCATAAATTTTAGAAGTGGGAGTGTCTCTGGTACGAGTGACAACACCCGATTGGCACTTGTGGTAACCGGAAAAAATGTTATTGCATCAGGCCCGGTTACCACGCGCCGCGACCAGCGCCACATGCGCGGGCTGCTGTCTGCGCTTGAGGCGCTGGCTGACGTACAACACGCTGCTGCTGGCGCGGCCGACACGGTCTCTGAAACCGGCTGGCCTGCTGGCCTCTGACAATGCCAGCACCGCCACGAGCGTACTGCTGTCGAGCAGCCGAGGGCTGAACACGCACGTGTTCTCTGCGCAGCACTTCAAACTGTGCGCACAGTGCCCTCTGGTTATTCACCAAAGTCACAGTCTCTTGGAGGTGCCGACAACCTTCACCTCCAAAGAGACCAGGGCCCGCCATCGGCGCTTGCAACAAGCGCGACTTGAGCTCCTGAGACGGGCACAAATTGTCCAACGCAAAAGTGTGCCTCGTTCACAGCGACTTTGTGACTGACCTAGTCAGACAGTCCAACGCCAGGTTGATGCCATCCTGGATGGCTCGTTGGACTGTCACAGGACTAGGCTGTTGCTGCACCGATGCTGCTACTACCCCCGATAGCAGCTGAGAGACATGCGACAGCGCACTAATCGCCGCTTGTGAACTCTCCTCGGTGTCGCGCAAAGCGGCATTAGCCGAGCGCATAACGGGAACCCGGCCGCGTATCTTTCCCCAGAGCGGCGCGGTCGTCCGCGCTCGGTCTGGGCGCTAGGCCATATCGAGCATACTGACTAGCAGTAACTTGACACCGTCTAGCAACCTCGCGGGGGGCCTTCGCGAGGCGACCTTTCAGTCTGATTGACTCCTCTGCCGCCGAGAACATATCTTCAGCATACGGCAGAGACGGTCGTGCTGGCCAACGGCTTTGCCTGTAACCATGCCCGAGGATTACCGGCGGCCGTCTCATCCACGGAGAGCTCTGGTCTAACAGCGAGGAGCCACGCACATGCTTCTGACCAGTCTTCATCCGTGGCCACCTGTGAATTGCCAACGAGCAGCGGGCCCTCATCATCTTCAATGGCATTCACAGGTCTGGCCGAGGAGGAGGCTATAGACGAACCTGGCTGCCCAGGGAATGTATACGGGCCCGCGAGGGCTGGCATAACATTCTCCATAGGCTGACCAGGCACCAAGGCCGCGCTTGTGTGTGGGGGTTCACGCACACCAGCGCAGCCCGGAACGTCCGCATGAGATTCCACGTCTAAGCGTGGAATCTTATACGGGCGGCCGTCTGCTCCAAACTGGCCCACAGGCTGAACCATGAAACCTGCTCCCGAGGGAACAGTGCCATAGGTGCGAGCGGTCACGCTCCCCATGAGAGGAGCATAGATGCTCGCATCCATGTCTTCATGGTCATCCTGTGGACCGAGCATGTAGTCTTCATCATCTTCCTGGTCAGGAAAGTTAGACTCTGGATTAGTAAAGAAAACTAACCCAGACTGACCAGGAGAATGCTCGAAAGCAGATGATGAGGGTACTCCGCAAGTGATCGTGGTCAGGCCCGCTGGTCGGGTCTCGCCAAATGCTGCTCGCGCCGCTGGAACACCAGGCGATGCGAACATCAAGCCTGGGTCCAAGACGGCCGCCCCTGGATCACTAAACACTTTGTCCGAGCTAGTAGGGCATGATCCAGGGACGGGGGCTACCTGCACTGAGGTCGACGCGCAGGAAGTTGAAACACCTGTGCCAGGCAACAAGCCGCGAAGCATGTCAGGCATCAGGTCTTTCAAAGTCCTGCGCATCTCACTCACTAACTCAACATTGAAGGCCTCAAGCTCACCCTTCTTCTTACCATCTTGCTTGGTCTTCTTGCCCTCCTCAGCCATCAGCGTAGCCTGGGAACAGAAGAATTCAGAGGTTAGATCCACCACCCCGCCCACTCTTTACAAATGACACATTTGTTAGTTAGCCTACAAGCTGAACACAGATAGCAAGGGTGGGGGAAGAATCTAGCCTTCATAGGCTTCAGACAGGATGGACATTTCTGAAAGGGAAGGGATACGAAGACAATGAGTATGATAGTTTTCAAAAGCCTTGTTAATTGACTATTAGTACAAAACAAGAACAAACTCGAGAGAAGACATCCACTTTTATGACAGACAACCCTGATGGGACAGCTGACTTCTCTTGTTAATAAAAACCAATCACAACCAGGGTCCCAAATTAAGAAAGAGAGAGAGAAAGATTATGACTATCTAGATATCTCTCCACCATCCTAATAAAGGGTGATGAACACATCACAGACTTCTCTAAACTAAGATTATGACATCAAGGAAAGAGAAAACTCTGGTTGATTATGACATCAAACCTCAATGCAAAAGCTCCTTCAAGGAGAGGGGATGTCAGAAAAGAATGCAAGAAATATCTAGATATTAAAGACATTCATACCTCCCGAATAATATAATATTAAATTATATATATTCGAGAACCCATGCACACACAAGAGAGAATATAGTGCAATAACAAAAGGCAGCAGAAAATTGTGATTATTTTCAAATAATTATGTGCCATAATTAATAAACTCCCTTAGCCTGAGCACAGGCAACCATCCTCTTGTGCAGGAGAACACGTCCATCCATCCGCCGAGACTCCTCTTCCAGAAGAACTGATGAGGGGGGATGGGACAAAAGGAAGGAGATATTTCCTTTATTAATTTAATATATCTTCAACCCGTAGACATATCACAATGATAATTAAAAAAAGAGACGTGAACAACCTTCGAGAGAAGAACAGGAACCCTTACTCATATATAAGTCGAACCTGTGAACACAAAGCACAAGAGATTAATAGCCCTAGGCGCTGGGAAAAAATTTAACAAGGATTCCCAGCACCTGAAAACGCGGTACCACCGAAACAGCCGCGACGAAAACCGGTAACAAATAAAAGTTACAAGTCTTAGATAAATATATGGAACAATATCACCGTAGCGGATGACGAGGAGGACTCCTCCAACACTTTAGCATCAGCCATGATGGATAGGGATGATTTAGAGAGAAAATTCTCGATAAAGAGCCTGTGAAGATTTTCACAAGTTGCTTTCCAGCCAATATATTAGAAAACGGAAGTACCGGTATGCGTATGCGCAGTAGGTGGTGTCTGTCATGGGCATGACTGTGTACTTCCACCTGCCCATTAGGGGCACCTAACTTTTTATAATTCTGAATATTATTGAATTTAGAGCCGATACACTAGTATATCAAGCGTTAGGGAGGTAAGTATGTTCTCATGATGTGAAAATGGCAATTATATTATGTCATAGTACGGAAAAATTTCGAGAAATTCCGGTCATGATTTTGGGGGGAGGCCTCATTCAATGTTGAATAATCCCTTTATACATAACCGAACACATACCAGGGTTTCTCAGCTTTGACAACGAATAAATGGCAAATTTTATGCTATGTAGCATAGCTGGTTACAATCAGCAATTTAAGAAGCAAACGCAAATGTTTTACACTAAGATTCTATAGCATCAGACATTTTTTCGTAGCGCTGTCTCCAAATAGGAATCGTTTATCGTGAGAGAACGAGAGGAATTTGTCGAATCGTACCCGTATCTAATATACGAGTACCAAGCTCATTACCCGGTATTAGCATCACCGTATCACGCGCTATAAGATTGACGTGTCTGATTGGTCGGGAATTCGTGAATATTAATTTTTCCGGCAAGATGGCGACACGGTCAGCTGTTTTGCAAAATAGTTGTGTTCAAATATGTCAATCTATGCATATTTCCTGTACGGCACAAACTAAAAAGTAGACAGATGACTAGATTAACCATATTGCCAATCGGGAAGTGGGATGCCGATATATTTGACAGCTTTCGCATCTCAACTCGGCCTAATTAATGCTAGTAATTTGAAGAGTAAGTTTTCTCAGAAATTGTAAACAAAGCCACGCATCGATGATTGAGATTATCGGATTGTTTATCTATAACCTTATTGTTATTTCGCGACCAGAGGTAAACGAATGGATTTATATATTATTGGTTCTGCTGCTTTTTTACCACAATCTATAACTTTCTCAGTTAAATTAGTCATTGAGTAACTGAAAACTTGGGCAGTAACACTACATTGACTAACAATCATTGATGATTGGAACTTACTAATTATTCCGTAGAAACAAATATTTCACTATTGCCCTTGTTACAAACATTCTATCACCATTTACTGCGTGGCCAGTATTCTCTGATCAAAGATATAGAGAACCGGGGCTCTGAAACAAACTTGCACTATCATGGAAGTGTGCCCAAAATTAAAAACAATTATCACATTTGAACCTGAAATTCAAGATTTCACGTTTACAGTCATTATAAAGGTAAGATGTTGAATATTTTGAATCCAGTTTGAAGCTGGTGCTGCCTTAGCCAGCTTCCAGTCAAATTAGTTTCAAAATATTAAACAGAATTTAGAAACATTTGTAACATATTTTTTATTCACTCTTGTCGATTGAAAAGGTTAATCCAGTAACTAGTAGTCATACTCCCTTTTTGGACTATATATGCCCACCATTTATTATATTACTCATTTCTGCGCTAAAATTTGAGGCCGGTGTATGACCATAACAGCCGTTGTCGGGTCATAGTGCTTACCAGTATATCCCTATGACCCTGCGCCGTACATGTATATTGTTTACCATCTAACATTTGAGTCAAACCAAAACTGCTGCAGTTATCTAGGAAAATGTCAATTTTCCGACCAAAGTAACATTTTTTTTGAAAATGTATCACTGGAATGACTGGCTCTTGGTCTGCATATGGGCATTGTCTATGAGAAAATGGAAATTTTCATATAAAAATTTGATTGTTAAAGTCTTAATATAACTCTTAGAATTTGCCTATTTCTAACTTATTGTTCCTATTTTTTTCAGGTGAGCGGACAATGGCTTAAAAACATCAGAGACTTTCTTCTGCTAAGTGGGCTGATGGATTTACTAACATGGATTTTATAAAGAGAAAAATTTGTTGATCTGTGTAAAATAAGACTGCTAAGACTGCTGGGATATTGCAATTGCCTCCATTCATCTGTCTATCCATCCATCTCCAAAAGCTTTTGGTAGAATTCAATCAAAATTGTTAATGTAAATTACTGATATGATTATGAATTCGGAGACACCGTATACACTAGGCTCCATCGCAATGAATCAGCCAAGAACGATGCAAATATGATTCAACGGCAGTGAAATATACAACACAAATCTGCACACGAGCAAGGTAAGATTAACCCTTTCTGATGAATTCCCCATACCTCATTTTAATGATACCATAAAGGAAAACTGGTGAATATTTTAATATTAGTTTGACTGCAAACTGCCTTAGGCAGCAATGGCTTTCAGTCAAATTAATTTCAAAATATTCAATAGAATAAATTTTATACTGTAAGCATCATACTTTTTCAGGGATTTGTCGGTGAAAATGAGAAAGGGTTAAATAATAGATGAATCCAATCTGTCACCCAAGTATATAACATCATAATGAATTACATCACATGTAGGCTGACGTCACAATCAAAATATCTATTGGATGACGTAGCTAAGTCCATCATGCACTTTTGAAAGTCTGTCTGGTACGAATTGTATGCCATTTACTAAACATTCTGTTGAATAATTGAACAGACCCCAGTCAGATTAGTTTCAAAATATTGAACAGGTTAGCTGTATCTATAGTTATCATGAAATTGGGAATTTAAGATTCAAAGTGTATAAACTGAACCCAACACACGCAAATCATGGATGGAGCTTACCTAGAGATGGGCAGAGCTAAAAGTGGATTCATCTATTAGAAAATCTAAATTTCTGCCATGTCCACTTGTCAATTCCAGTCTTTGCTATGTTTAACCCTTTCACTGACAAATCCTGGAAACAATGTGCCGTGGCCAATGATGGTGGTAGCCTAATTTCTCAATCCAAAAGAAATTTACATTTTTGTATAAAGATTTTGAATTAATTACCTACCTGTATCTTATCGCCTTGGGTCCTTTCATAATCCCCATGTTTTGAAAAAATGGAGATAATATAATCGCCTCCATCTACCCATCTGTCGGTCCATCATGCTATCCCCTCCCAAACATGTGGGTGAAATTCAACCAAATTTGGTATGTCGGTTACCCATGATTGAGCTTTGTAAGACCATATTTAGATTTGGTCCCCCCCCCCCCCCCCCCCTGTGGGTCAGGGGATGGGGTCCAAAGGACAAATATCCGAAAAACTGTCCATCACGCTAACTCCTCCCAAACTGTTGTGTGGAATTCTAAGGAATTTGATATGGGTTACCATACAACTGTGAATTTCCTGACCCCCCCAGGGGGAAAGAGGTGTTCAAAAGATCGCTCTCACACTCTCTCCATGAATTGAAATTAAGGCCAAATGAGCCACTACATGTCTCTAGCAGGATTACTAGATTCTACTTTAACCCATGAAATTTTCATTGGTGACCAAGGGAAGACTATCTTTGAAATTTTAACACTGGAATGACTGGTTCGGTTATCGAGCCAGTCATTCTAGTGGTACATTTTTACAAATAGTCTTCTCTTGCTCTGAATATCTACATTTCTGAAGATCACAGCAATCACATTTTTTGGCCACCTTGAACATTGACATATCAAATTGTTACCATCAGGCTGGTCGGTTACAAATTGTCATAGCCAATTTCTACTAGCCTCTGGCTCACGTTAATTTTTAACTCCTGCTTTCACAGATTATTTCCCCGTATGACATCCAGATTTTCCACAACAATCCACTCCAGTCTCTGTGTAATGCAACTCTTCCAAAATCAGTGGTTGGAATTCAAACAAATTTGGTATGTGATTATGGAGTGCAAGGCAGCAAGACGGCATTTACATTTGGCTCCGCCACCCCCCCGGGATTGGATGGGGTAACGAGGTCAAAGTGGTGAACATGGGTTCTGCTATAATGCATCATCGACCAAGCAATCTAGTTATCACTTAGATTCCATTGACGGGTAGATTCAATTTTTAAAGCACAACGGTGTTGTCGGTGACTTGATGCTTGATAGATAACATTATGAACAAGAGTAAACAGAGCGTGTAAACCATTGCCGAGACCACCCTACCATTTTTCTCACAATGTACATAGCGGTTTTAAAATAAATTTTAGCACATCCAAATTTGTTAAATCATAGTGTATGGCCCTCTACTTTGTTAAAATTTGAGCAAAATCTAACCAGTAGTTTCCGAGATGTCCATAGATTAAAATGTGTATCCAATCATATCATATCACAGACAACTTCTGGAAATCCTTGTTTAGGTTATGTTGCTTTGTTGTGTTAAAATTTGAAACCAGTAGGATCAATATTTTAGATGCAATACCGGACGCACCCAAATGTAATAAATACCCCCTTCCCCTTGCAGGACAAGGGTAAAAATCCTGAAGTCTAAAAAAGTAATCTGTTGAGTATATTTTGATATATTTAATTGGAATCTATTGTTGCCTAAAGCAGCAGCAGCTTCCAATCAAATTGGACTCGATATATTCAACAAATCTACTATACATAGTCCAATCTGATTACCTAATATGAGATTCTCTCTCCCTCTCACTTCGAGAAAACTTTATTTGATATTTGCACTGGTAGTTTACACAATACAGTATTTAAATATTATTAACCCTATAACACACAAGCCAGCCAAAAACGGCTACAGCAGTGACCTTGCAAAATGGCCATTTGCAGATCATGAGAATATTTTTGAAAAAGTATGACTGGAATTTCTGGCGCAATAACAGAGTGGTAAATTTTCAAACAGATTCTCTTCGTCTGGAAATGGATATTTACTGAGATGTAATTTTTTTAAGCAAATTGAAGTGTTACAGGGTTTATAAAAATCATCAAGTTTAAATTTGCTTTCGTTTTTCTCTCAAATGGTGTTTCAAGCTGAAAAATAAAATGATAGATATATTAATAACATTGCAACATGAACAGCAGCAAACCCCAGTAAGATTGACAAAAATGGACAGGGCAATCAAGCGCAATAACTGGGGTGTCAGAATGTGTTTTGACCTGGGTGGGGTGGGGGTCTAAACTGTGGGAGAAGAAAAAAGGGGGCGGGGTATCTCCCAATTCCAACCCCCCCCCTCGTTCTGTCCTCATGTGAACCATATCTCCACAGTAGTCAATATCTTTAAAACAATTGTATTGCCTATGCTGATATGCCCTTCAAGGTTCCAGACCACAGGCCTTTGAATTTTCGTCCATGCATACCACTATTATATTATAGTAGGGGGATATGTGGTGTTTTTTCAAATTATTGGCAAGTGTCTCTCAATACCTAAACCCCACTCGACCATTGATTTAAAATAATTTCACCATGATGGATGTTCAGTAATTTTGAGAGGCTTTCAGTAATGGCAAATTGTCATTATAAAATAATTTAAAAGCATGGAAACTGAAGTTTCATTAAAATTAAACAAACTGTCATAATCTGTAACATCATATCACGTGACAAAGATAACAAACGAAATTCGCGATCTTCTTAACTACCGAGAGCGGGTTGCGTTCGCATTTCTGTATTATATATGACACTGCTAGTATAGGATGGCGTTTATAAAGATTTTCCAGCTTGCCCAATCGTTGAGCAGCTCTATAATAATAATGATAATAATAATAATAATACCCGATTCCATCTATCCGGATAATCGCGGGTACTCACTTAAATAAAGGAATTGCTTTGTCATCTTCGACATTTTTACGCAAACCATTTCATTCACAAAGATCTATTTATATTTTCCCGCATAAATTTGCAAACAAACTGAATTGACCAATTGACAGTGGATTTAGAAAATTTGGCCTTCTGACGTAATGTAACGCTAAGTTTGAGTGGATAAAATGCTAGTAATGCTTGCGTATTTAGCGATCGAAAACTGGTGGTAGCTTGAGCCGATAATACGTCCCGTCGCTCCCGGCGTCTAATTGTCTCTTGTCGATAATACGTCCCGTCGGAATAGGAACCTAATTTTTTCAAGCCGATAATACGTCCCGTCGCTGCCACAGGGTTAACTTTGCCATAACGAGGGTTTATATTTGATAGTGTTTTCTGAAACGGGTTTATATCACAGCAACAGCATTAAGCAGCATTACTATTAACCATTTGACACTCAAACCTGGCCAAAATGGCTTCTGCAGTGGTCATAAGAAATGTCCATTGATAGACCAATAGATTAATTTTGAAAATTTATCACTGAAATAACTGGCTTGATAACAGAGCCAGTCATTCCAGTGTTAAATTTTCAAAAATAATCTATTGGTCTGCAAGTGGACATTTTCTATTAGAAAATTGAAATTTTCTTGAACAAATTTGACGGTTAAAGTGTTTACCCTTTAATGATCAAACCAGTCAAAACTGGCCTTGGCAGTGGTATAGGAGTGTCTATTTATAAGCCACAAGACTATATTTGAAAATTAACCACTGGAATGACTGGCTTGACAGAAGTCATTCCAGTGGTAAATTTTCAAAATTTGTCTTTTGTTATCTATAAATGGACATTCAATAAACAAAAATCTCATTTTTTACCAATCTTCACCATTAAAGGGTTAATTCATTTAACTCGATAGTCCAGATCATACATTATTTCAGATGTAATCCTGCTGGATATATTGAAATTAAGTCATGTGGGAGTCATTCCTGCCTTTACACATTACTATATATGGCTGCTGTGATATCCAAGAAGTATACATTTTTGGGTTTTTTATATGAAAGAATATATTTCGAATGTTGAGACTAAATGAACTTGGTCAGGCCACCAATCACTTTCTTTACTTTGTTCAGGTATTCAGCATCTTAGGTAGGCACACTCGGGTGCCGGCGTTGTGGGCCACATGTAATACCATCATACGTACATAATGTACTCTCATGAAGTCAAAAGCAACTACGTTTTGAAATTTGATCCAAGAGGACAAGTTCAAGAATTAGAATGTGAATTCTGTGCGATAAGCTGTGGTCTGCATAGTAGCCCCTACAGAGAATTGACAAACGGGCTAACAATTCTTAATAACATAGGAGTCTGATCAGAGGAGACATGAGGCGGCATGCAAATCTGGAAACTAATGAGCCATGCAGACAAACCAACCAATCTCACCTATACATCTCAAAATGGAGATTAAATCAGATAAAACTAGCTATGTGAAGTCTAATGCAAATAGTGACAATGACAATATATTGCTGCATATAACACTGGGAAGTTCCTACACAGTATAAGTAAATCACGAACCTTCACGCACATTCTCTTCACTTTGACCCACATATTTGTTGATTAGCTCCGGCCCTTTTACACTGGAAATAGAAAATAGGACCAGTGGTCAGGTAACTTACAGGCCTATGTGATACAATTAATTAGTAGCATGCATGCAATAACAGAACATGGTCCAATATTGTGTCATGCGAGAGAACTGTACCAAATCTGAAGTTAATCCAATTGCAATTACTGTAGCAAAAGTGCAGATCTCTCCCATTCATTTTGTTACAATAAAAATGACAGCACAGATTGCAGACCTTCACCCTCCTGCTTTCATCACATTTTATAATATTTACGGATTTTTCAGATCATGGCCAAAGTTGTGGAGTCCTAGTGTATTACCACAGCATTACTGGTTTAAAACCTGAGCCAAATCAGCCTAGTACTTTCTGTGATATTAAAAATCCATCTGATCCAGATACAGGCTCTATCTGCAGATCATGGCCAAATCTTCTTTCACTGTAAGATCCTTTGTGTCCAAATTTGAGCCAAATCAGATCAGTATTTTTGTGAATCAGCTCTAGACAGGTTTGGGGTTAAATACAGTCTATAAAACAGGTCTTGGTCCCCATCAGTATCACACAATGACAATAAACAGTAATTTCCGAGTTCTGATTCAAAACATAGGCCCATGAATCGCAGTCAACTCTGCAGCATACTCGCTATACATGTGGCAATGTAACTTGTTTTTATGTAATTGATGAGTCCAACCTGTCACTCAAGTATGGACATCATAAGCAATTACGTCACAAACAGGTTGACGTCACAATCATAATTGACAATTAATACTCGGTCATGAACCTGGAATAGCCCATCACTTGTACAAATTGTGTCTTTACCATTTAACAAACATTCTGTTGAATATTGTGAAACTAATTTGACTGGGTGCGGTTAGCTACAGTTACCATGAAATTGGGATTCTGGGGATTCAGTATTCCAAGAATATGAATTGATACCAAAATGCGCAAAGTATGAGCGTAGCTCTAGCTAGAGATGGGCAGGTCATGGCCAAAAGTGGATTCATCCATAGGCATGTTGTTCACGTGAAGACATGGTATATTTCAGGCATCTTGTGAGGGAGAATTCATATAGAGTACACCTCATAAATAAGATCACACATTTCCAAAACAAAACATGTTAGCGAGCACAATTTTGGGCACAGTGTAAGAAATGTTCTGTTGAACAACTTAATTTGATTGTAACAAAGGGGACAATGGATTTCAAGCAAATTAAGTCCAAAATGTACAACAGTATCTTTTATTTTGTTTTATTATTTCTGAGCTGTACTGTACAAAACTGTGTATTTTTCTCAAAACAAAGCAACAATCAAACTTTAATCATGAAACAAACATTCTTTGTGAGAACTCAAATAAAACTATATGTCTCTGGTGAAATAAATGTGACTTGATCACTAAGGCATTATGTGATCAAAACGGAGCGCAGAATTTCATAGATATTTGTAATAAGTTTGCTAGAGCCAGCACATGCTCAGTATTTCCTTCTGCTTGTCAGCTGTTAAAATATACATAGTTATTGTTTTGACATTTTGGTTGAAAGAAGTAAGTTGTGTATAGATTAAAACTGTTTTGAATGTCACAATTTTAATTTCTATTGCCACGTGGCATATACTGGACCACAATAATCAAGAAATCAAGACTAAAAAAATCATCCAGTTTTTTTTTAAGATTACATTTAATCCTTTATAAAATAATTAATAAAATTTGCCAATTAACAGTTAAATAATAATCTTTGGATTGAAAGAAGTAAGTTGTGTATAGATTAAAACTGTTTTGAATGTCACAATTTTAATTTCCATTGCCACGTGGCATATACTGGACCACAATAATCGAGGAATCAAGACTAAAAAAATCATCAAGTTGGTTTTTTTTTAAAGATTACATTTAATCCTTTATAAAATAATTAGTAAAATTCGCGAATTAACAGTTAAATAATAATCTTAGAGTTTAAAACACAGTACTAGGAATTGACAAAATATAAACCTGTACATAAAATAAGGGCAATAAATGCAAAGATTTGTCCTAACACAAATTCTATGACTCCATGTTATTGTAAGTCTATGGTCCATGGCCCAAATAATATCTGTCTTAGAATTCTGGGTTCAAATTGTTAGCATTCAAATAACAAGAAGCCCCAAGATGCTCACCTGGCCCATTAGCATTTGAAACATTTGCATTTAAATAGACATGATTCATTACATTAAACAAGATGTCCACCGGAAAAATTTACTAATCAAAATTCTGAATGGAAATTCTGGAGCCGAGCATGATAGGATCCTTTGGCATAAATTTGGTTAAAATCTCGCTATTGCTTAAGGAGTAGCATTTTAAAGTAAAAGTTGATGGATGACAGACGGATGCCGGATGGACGGTCGCCATGGCATAAGCTCACTTGGCCTCTCAGGCCAGGTGAGATAAAAATTGACGAATCAAAATTCTGAATGAAAATTCTATCTAACGTCTATCCAGAGCCTATGATGATAGGATCATTTCAGCCAAATTTGCTTGAAATTGATCTAAGTAGTAAGAAACTTGAAAATTTCTGGTATATTTGTTAATAAAAAAATTTTGAAGAATCAAATGCTGAATGGAATTTCTAGAGCCTATGATCGTAGGATCGTTTTGGTCAAATGTGCTTGAAATCAGCTAAGTTGATAGGAAAAAGCGATTTGACAATTTTTGATAAATAAAGATTATCACACAAAAATTGACTAAAATTATGAATGGAATTTCTAGAACCTACTATTAAATGATCATTCTAACCCAGTCTGGTTGAAATCAGAATCGGTCAAACTGTTAAGGAGAAGTGATTTGACAATTTCTTGTAAATTTTTCATAAAATCTAAGATTTTTACGCAAAAATTTGATGAATCAAAATTCGGAATGGAAGGTCTAGAGCTTATCTCCATAGATTGATTTCAAACCAATTTGGTTGAAATCGGTCAAAATGGTAAGGAGAAACAATTCAACAATTTCCAATAAATTTCTAATAAAATCGATCGACGATTTTTGACGAATCAAATGTCTGAAAGGAGGTTCTAGAGCCTATGATCATAGGGTCATTTCAGCTAAATTTAGTTGAAATTGCTCAAAACAGTATTGTAAGGAGAAGCAATTTGACAATTTCTGACAATTTCTAAAATTTTGACCCAAAAGATTTATGGATCAAAATGATGAATGGAAGTTTTTTCGAGTCATACATGATAGGACCCTTTGACCCAAATTTGGTTAAAATCTGCCTATTGATTAAGGAGTAGAATTTTAAAGCAAAAGTTGATGGACGACAGATGGCCAGATGACAGATGGTCGCCATAAGCTTTTCAGGCCAGGTGAGCTAATAATAAATGTCAATATTTGCTTACCTGAGAAAGTTTAATGCACATTCTGTCGCAACTGCCTTTGCCATCAGTGTTTTACCTGTACCGGGTGGACCATATAATAACACACCTGGGAAAGAAAATACAACTATGGTCATTATAACAGATACATAGTCACATGTGCTCGTACATACCAGATATACATCTAATACCACTGCTTGGACAATTCATAGCTTCAGTAGCTGATCCAGTTTGTTAAACTATTCAGTGATTTGTAAATGGTTCAAACAT